>JAUMHP010000078.1:5599548-5614265 GCA_032361065.1 Enteromius trimaculatus | reverse complement strand
TATATATATATATATATAGATATAGATATAGATTTGTAGAATAAACCTTGTGTCTGTGCAAGAGAAAGATTGAGATGAGTTTTGGGCAGAAGCTCTTCTTAGACTACTAATCTAGTTTGGCTGAGCCCCTGTGGGGCTCTGTAGATATCGCCTTGGCTTTAGCCATGTTCTCCAGCTAAGAGCTGTATGAGAAATCTTTCTATCCGTGGTGGCTTTCTTATTCCTCTGTTATTGAACTGCAGTTCATCCGCTTACTTCATAGGCTTTGCACCACTGCGCAGACTGCAGCGTCTGCATTAAGATGACAATCCCATCTCCATCTAATCCCGCATCGTCTCACTTCTGAGTTAATTTTTCATCTTGTACAGCCCAACCGTGGCCTTCCAGTGTTGCCCTTTCCCATTAGTCCTCAGATGACCTGAGATAATGAGTGTCTGGAGTGGCACTACACCTTTGTCCACACTCACCCTTTTTGTCATCTCTTTCCACAACCGTGTCATTAACAGGCACGAACACGTTCGTTTCTGAAGCCAGACACGTGACCTTGTGCTTTTGACCTTGTTCCCTGATTGCTGTTGAGCAGTAGAGGGCCTTTAGACAAAGAGTGTTTGTTTTACAGCAGGTCAGCTCATATTTAGACGGAGTCCTGGTCAAGTGTGTCTGAGTATCGCCCCTTCAGTAGAGGAAATGAGTGTTAAAGTGTTCAGCTGTCACCTTTTGTACTTCCCCCAATAATTGTCATTCTTTGTGAGCAGATTTGAATTTAAGAGGAATTTAATAAAGCATTTGTCATGTAGTCATGAGTATATTGAGGAAAAGTGCTAAAGTGCATGTCAAGCTTCCAAATACTAGAAAGCAGTTTTTTTTAAAGAGAGTGGTTTTCGATTTAGATCAGCTTTTTACTTACAACCTATGAGTACTACATTTCTTTTTCACTTTTTAATATAATTTTACTTAAATTGGTAGAATGGTTAACAGTTTACAAATCTAACCAACATTATTTGCATACTAAAGCTTCTATGTTTACCTTGGTGAATATATATATATATATATATATATATTAAAATGTGATTTATTCATTTGATGACAAACCTAAAATTTAGTAGCCATTAATCTAATTTTCAGAGTCACATGATCCTTCAGAAATCATTCTGATTTGGTGCTAAAGAGATGTTTCTTATTATCACCAATGCAATTCTATTATTATCAATCGAATACGGTTGTGCAGATTTTTTTTTAATCAAAAGAGCAGCTTTTAATTGAAATGTTGTATATATTGACCGATATTTAGTTTTGTTACTTTATTTTGAAAGATAAGTTTAGCATTTTTTTAATCAAATGGATTATTTATAGATTGTAAAAGCAGTAGCATTTAAATAATGCAAGCCTGTAGTAAAAGTACAGTAAAATCATTGTTTTATTTCCAATCATATTTTACCATATTATACCAATATACCAATTATCTACCTTTCATTTAATCAATAATTTATACAACATCATCAAGGAAGCTAGAGACCAGCTCAATTGAGTAGAATACTTTTAATATATCACTAGTAAGCTGTATTAATAACACATCACCACAAACCATGAGCCTGTTGTTTTATTATAATAGACTTCATTATTAACAAGCCCTTATCTTCGTCAGTGACTCCGACAGTGAGCATGGACATTGAATTGTCAATCCTAGGGCCAGAAGTAATTATAAAGCGGCTGTTTTCTGAAATGAAACATGACCAGTGTTATGCCTCTAATTTTGTTTGCGCTACTAATACCAGTGTCAGTATTTAAAGCTATTCACTCATTTTTATTTGCTGCTTCCTGACACCTGACATCTCGTCTCCAGTCGGTGCTTCAACACCAAGAACCAGCCACACATTTATTCTTAATGAGTATATCTGTCCAGTGTTGCGGAAAAAAGAAAAGAAAAATGAAATTCACACTGGACACAATTATAATAAATGGATGCAAATGTATTATGGTGGGGGAAAAAATACTTTCCTCTTATTCAAATAATATCTTCCACACCCCTGCAGTAGATTATTAATGATTAGATTTAATATCTGTTTTACTTTCTTCTTTCTGTATAAATATATTTTTCTCTCTCTGCCTGTTCCTGACCCCCTCATTTTATTGCTCTGCTTGTTTGAAGTGTACGTGCATACAAGATATATTCATTTGAATTCACATTATCCTTCTGAGTGGATATATACACGTGTGATTGCGTTTCAACCTACGCGCGACTCTTAATAACAGCCCATCCGCTTTGTTACTGGAATGTGTTCGTCAACATTACAAGCATTTACCAGGATCAGCGAGGCTCCTTTTTGTACTGTTATTGAACATTTAAAACGATGACGTGGTCATGCCCTGCAATGA
Source organism: Enteromius trimaculatus (assembly GCA_032361065.1). Taxonomy (NCBI): domain Eukaryota; kingdom Metazoa; phylum Chordata; class Actinopteri; order Cypriniformes; family Cyprinidae; genus Enteromius; species Enteromius trimaculatus. The sequence goes on along the minus strand of JAUMHP010000078.1, from coordinate 5,611,889 downwards.
GTTAAACACAGATTTCTTACTGAAACAGATATTTTATGGAATTTGAAGAGATATTTCACAAGGTGTTTATTCGTCAGATTCACAGCATCGCAGTCTGCTGCAGTGCTTGCTGTCAGTGAATCTGCTATAAATGTGCCAGTTGCTGCTTCATTTACAACTGTAAGCTCTAACTACCGTCATTCCTGACATTTATGATTCACCATTTGAGATCCACTCAGGTCTAGTGTCAGTCCCAGATGGCTTGCCCTAGTGAACAATGCTCACTGAATTGCCCAATGTCTCCAGGACCATGACATTTCTTCAGTGTCTTTGCAGTGTTTACAGTGATGTCTGCTGCGCATGGCACATACGTCTAGGCCTGTCAATGATAACAATGTGACAGCTATTTCAGTGCTTCATGCCAGATTCTAACAGGACATTTTATGTGTGTAGTTTTCCTCCTAAATGTTTTGATACATTAACCGTATCATATTTATTTCGTGGTTTCATGTCACCCACACAAAATGTAGTTTTCTTATTTATTCAAGCAATATTTTAAATGAAAAGTAATGTAACTGTGCAATAATAACTTCTTCATCTGTCAGAAAGGTTTTAAAGAAGTAATAGAAAGCAAAGAACCCCTGACAGTTAATTTAACAGCATCAAGAAGTCTAACCTGAGGGTTGATGTCTTGAGCAAGGCTTAGTTCTAAGTTGAGCGTGTTTCTTTCCTTTCAATCTCTTTTTCCTCTTTCAGGTCTCAGTCTCGTTCTCCCAGCCGCAGAGACAGGCGAGCTCGCTCCACGGACAGAAAGCGTGATGAGAGAGAAAAGGAGAGCTACGGCCCAAGCACCTTCCGCCTTGGCAGCAACCAAGCACTGGGCAGGAAACGCTCCAGATCAAGGTGAGGTGGCACTTAGGCCACATTGGGGTCATGTATAATGTATAATGTTACATTTAGATTTTTTAATTTCAAATAAATGCTGTTTCCACAAAAATATTAAGCAACTTTATTCAACATGGATATAATAATAGTATAATAAGAAGAGTAACAATAATAATAGGAAATGTTTGTTGACCACAGAATATTAGCATGACTTTTATATATATATAAAAAATTTATATTTAGTTATTTTTAATTGAAATTATATTTAACAATATTCCATTTTTTATTGTTGTTTGTTTTATTTTAAAAGCTATTGTGAGCATAGGAGACTAAAATACCTTTTGGCAAAATGCACCAACCACAAACTTTTGACTCAAGTGGCCGCAATCAGCTCCGGTTCCCGTGCCTGAGCCGTGGCGTGCCGCAGACTTGCGGAGAGCGGAGCGCAAGTGAACGCCATCTTTCCTTGATACTTGTTTTAATGCCAATAAACTTGACTTAACGTCTCATGCCTCCTATAATGGCAAAGTGTTGAAAGTGTTTCAACAGCAGAAAAGACATCAGCAAATAATGTGGAAATAAAATGTAACGTAGCAATTTGGTTACCTCAGCAAGTCATCAGTGTCCACAACTCATTAGTTTACAAGAGAAATTAAGTTTAGAGAGGAGCTTTTTGCGAAATATTGCACCATATACTCATATTTTACAAAATAATTAGTCTTAATTATTTAATGGATGTTTAAATCAGTCTGTTATGACAGCCAGAATGTAATAGAACAAATAATTTAGAAATGTCATTATTTAATAATATAATATTAATAAGTATTAAGTTGTAACCATATAATGGCTCCTTATAGTTTTAGGCATAAGCTGGGGGAGATTTTTATCACTAAAAAAATGTAAACTATAACTGAATGTATTTAAATAAAGAGCAACTTGTTTAGTAAACCACTACTTAAAACCGTCTAGTTTTTCCCCTGCTGTACTGAAATTGTCCCCTGCTGTGATGTTAAAACCATGGTATGTACAGAACAGTCATATTTGTGTGTGTATATATAGATAATTTTTGTTATCGTTATTAATACAGATTTACAGTGTCACACTGCTGTGAATATAAAATATAATGACAGCAGGAAGAACATGTGTTTGTATTAACGGCAGCTGTGATATGGCCTCATTTCAAACCCTTTAGCTGTATATCATCACAAGGAGCAGTTTGGCTGATTGTCAGCATACATGCTGCGATTCACAGTGTGTAAAAAGTGCTTTCCTGGTGTTTCCTCAGAGTCTGCAGCAGGCATGATCTTTTTATTCACTGTAATCCTTCTATTTTGAAGAGTCCTGTGAGACTCCACTCCGTGGCACCGGTATCATCACCCTACCCTCTCTCTTATTTCCTCTACCTCCCCATTATTTTCTTACCGACACCTATAAGGTGCTAAAGCACCACAGAAAGAGACGGTCATGGTGACTTCTCAGATCTCACCCAGCTTTTATGTCATTGGTTTTTATCTGGGCAGCCCACTCTCTCCAGTGCTCTTTAAAGCTTAGCTGAGAAGTTTCTTCATATTCTGCTGCCGAGGAGGTTGCAAAGAAGAGCTTTTTGCACATCTCCTACAAAAGAAAAAAAGTTCAACGTATTTCATTACACCCTCGACCCTTTTCGGTTTGAACTGAGGGAAGAATTGAGAGGGAGAGAAGGATGGTTGGATCGCTTACAGGGTTTTAGTGAGGTTTGGTTTGTTAAGGTGATGATAGAAGCGTCTCAGATGCAGAACCTCGCTTACATGCAAGCAGAGGAAGATTGAGTGCCTGTCTTAGACCAGGCAGCAGCTGTTGTCTTGGAAATATAGCATAACGGTTGGGGTTCAGGAAGTAAAATATCACTTGTTCTTTTCATAGGAAAATGTATTTTTACAAAATATGTAAATCTTTCAAGACAGACCATTCACAAGCTCTGAGGTTAAGCTTCTGTAGAAACCATAAGTCACAGTGAGTCACGGCTTCGTATTTAAAATAAAATGTTTTTTCAGCTTAACTCTTTGTGAATAACTACACTAACCATGATTTTGAAGATTCAATATTCAGAGAAATCGTATTCCTGTGCATTTGCATGTTATACTTTTAAATGCACGTATATATATTACATATAAAATTATTAACAATTATTACTTAAAAAAAAATGAATAAAGATGTAATATAGAAATAAGAAAATTTACATGATGTACACATGATGTATTTTTTTTATCAAAAGACCAGTAATACATAATATACATTATTTATTTTTATATATATATATATATATATATATAATACTAGAAATTAGCTATGATTAACATTTGCAGTGGTTTATGAAATTAGTAGTTTGTTTCCTCGTAAAAGACATTAAGTACAAAGTGTTTAACCTTTTCCTTTTTTATGATTTTTATTTTTGGCTTAAACTCAAAGTTTCTGCTCTTCTGATTAATCTCTAAATGGCTTTGTTCATTACTTATATTAAAGATTTTATTTTAATCCCTTTTGAGAAGATTAATAGGGGAAAACGCATTCGGAAGTCTCTGTTGATCTCCGTACTGCTCTTCTGTCCAATAAGCTAATCTTAATCGTGTCAGTCAGATATGGTAAGCAAGAGGCCACATGTGTTTCTGTCTTTTTGGATAAACTTAGATCTATTTCCCTGAACTGATTCAATTAGTCATAATAGTTTATGCCTCGGGTGGAATTCTTGGCACGTCTGCAGCGACACATTTTTAACCTCATTGTGTCTTCTAAGACTGCTTTGATCCACTATCCAAACATGTCTTGTCATTTTGCTACAGTGCCACAGGTAATTAGAGGTCACTGTGCCCATTAACTCAAGTTGGGTGCTCCGTTAAAAATGCATTTTTCCAACTAAAGGACATGCCTAAGGTATTCAAATAAAATATTCATAAAGGACAGCCTTGGAGATAAAGGCCCTTGATATGGACTGTGTGTGCTTTTTTCTCTGGAGAGAGTGCACACGCTGTGACTGTTATGTGTGAATGGACTATTCCAGTCCCCTCGCTGATGCAGTGCCGGATCAGAGGTCTTGCTGAAGGGTCGTGTGCATGAGTTAAGACTCCACAGTGTTACCTCCTGTCAAACGGTTACTCTCACCTCACTGCGTCATCCTTTTTTTTAGCTTAATAGTACAACGGTTTGTGAAACGTGAAGTACTATATAGTTTGTATTCTTTGTGTATTATTTTTCCAAACATCTGACTCTCCATCTTCTGTGGATTCAAGAAAGAAGAATTTTGTAAATGTCAGTGAATCCAAAAGCATATAGTGGCTTAAAAAAAACCAAGTATGCATGCAATGTTCAAATCTTTTAAAGATTTACATTAAAATGATGTGAAAAGCAAAAGGCAGGGCAGTTTTAATTAGGATATATACATATTTACATAGGAAATTTGATACACAGTGTCAATTCACATAATTAAAATTTTTAATAAACAAAAACGTTTGATAAATAATTCCATAGATAATTGAAGAAAATAATAGACATTAAAAGGGACATATGATGCTGCTAAAAATAATTATTTTTTAATGTATTTGGTGTAATGCAATGTCTTTATGCAGTTTAAGTTTCAAAAAACACATTTTCCACATACTGTACAGTACTGTATCTCCTCTAAGCCCCGCCTTCCTGAAACAAGTTGATTTGTACAAAGCTCGTTGTTTCCAAGAAAGCAAGGTGTGCTCTGATTGGTCAGTTTTCCAGCACGTTGTGATTGGCTGAATTACCGCAAGCGTTTGGTGGCCATGACCCAGCATTATGACATAAAAACAATATACCACTACAAATGAGGCATTTGTTGCATCCAGTGGAACATAATTACTGATTATAAAGACTTAGTACTGTCTTTACGCACCTCATAAACATGACACCATGTCTGCATTTGTAATCGGAGAAGCGACAAAAAACAACCATTTCTCTACACTGCTCAAAACTTGTTTGAATAGTAATTAACAGGTGCCTTTAGTAAGAAAACGTAACGTGACTTAAAGTTTGCGAGTCAGAAGTGCCTCACATTTGGTCTGTGTTATGAAAATAAACCCACTCTGTAACGTAGAGAAGCTTGAGCGTGTTTAAACGAGTCATTTAGGGGAGTGTGACCATCATAAATTTTATATAGAATATCTCTTTGGTTTTAAAACCTTAGTCTTCACAACTTTACTGGATCTTTCCTATGCCCTAACTGCTTGTAGCACTCCTAATAGACAGGAAATATTGAAATCGGATCATATGACCTCATTGAAGGGTTACTTCAGCCCTAAAAAAGGAAAATTCTGGTAAGTAATTTATGACCAAATTTTCGTTTTGGAGTGTAGTAACTCTTTAAATTAAAACGAATGGCAGTGGGTCTTGTAACAAACAATGCAGCGGAATGTTTGTTTTGAGCTGATCTAATCGTTTAATAACTTTTTAAATATCTCTTTTCAGGTCACCTCATGAAAAGAAGAAAAAGAAGGGTTCAAAGTCATCGCACCAATTTAAAGGTTCCTCCTGTTCGCCTTCGGCGTCCCCTGCCAGAGGCGGAGTCATGGCCAGAGTCTCTGCAAGCCCCTCCCCTGCCACAAGCCCCTCATCCAGCCTGGGGAGATCCAGGTAAAGGGCTTCTCGCTCTGGTCTTATTAGCAAACAATCAGTCAGCATGACTTCACGAGAGAGCCCGCCCACCCTCCTAACCTCAGTCCGCTTCAGTCAGAATCATAGATTTCCAGCATATTTTTCCCCCCACTTTGTTGCAATATTAATTTAAGCTTAGCCAAGAGCACTGCGTGTGAGACATAAGGAAGGTCTGCGCTGTAGCTTTTTGATTTGGAAGTTATAATGGTTTTTGGTATGATTTGACAACTTGACCAATTACCTGTTGAACAAAGCATGAAAGCTTCAGATGTTCAAAATCAGCTATGATTACATTTTGAAAAAACACAGCATAAAATGCAAAAAAAAATCACAAGATAGTTGTACATAATGGAGAGGGTTGGATTCAAAAACTTGGAAACGGGGACTGGCTTTTTTTTATTTATTTATTATTTTTTTTCAACTTCTTAAGTTTCATCAAAAAGTTACTCTAACTCTAACTCTCCCTCAGCCTTCAGTTGTTTTTGCTGCTGCTTCTTTACCTCTGACTGTGTGTCTCTCTCTAGACTTTGTTTTATTTGTGCAGTTGTTGTGTCTCTTCCGGCATTGGGTGAATATTTCATGACCTTCTTCTGGTCGCTCAGTTTCAGTCTGAGATGTTGTGGTTACGCAGTCACCAGTCATCATGAATACTGTATTAAGGTGTTCTTCACAAACCATGCCAATTGGTAGACCCCTGTCACTGTCTCACATTCTTTCTTTTTGGTTGTTAAACAGGGATGGCTCTCAGGAGAAAGACAAGCAAGTGTCCTCCACGATTGTCTCTTCAGTGCAAAGCAAAATCACTCAGGTATGTCATTAAGCAACAACGCTTTTGTGTAAACTTGGGCTTTCACTTGATTAAGATATGTAAATGAATTAATTACAGTATATTGCATAATTAAATGTAATCAATTTTACTTATATCAATATTTGCAGAAACATATCATCAAATGAAGAAGACTTTATTATATAGGACACTGGAGAATCATCACTACTTTCTGTGCCACACTTTGACCAAAAACATGTTTTCTATGTTAAAGTGCCCATAATTGAACAGTGTATCATAATGTATGTCATATAAAGTATAATACAATATAAAATATAGGCCCATTAACCTTCAGGAACTTTTTTTTCCCCAAAAACTTTTTAAAATAGTTTTTTTTGGCATACTTTGCTTAACTGGTTAAAAATGATATGTATGTCAGTTCATTTTAATTATACTTCTTTAAATAGATTTTTTATTAGAATTCTACATCAGCATTAAAACATATTTTTATTTTTTTTTTTCTGTTGACAATATAGGACATTGAAGGTTTATCAGAACCTGATAAAAGGTTGTGAAAGTTCTAGATAGCTCTAATTAACCAGATGCTTTCAAAGAAATTTTAATTCATTTTGTACATTTAAGCAGTTTCGGGCTTAATTAATTTGTAAGGTTAAGGGTTTAAGAATAAACCTAACCAGAAACCTAACCTGCCTTACGAACACTGTAATACTCTAAAAAAACACAAAACTTTTGCTACCTCTCTCGTTTAATTCAGCGCCTAAGGGGAAAACAGACCAAAATTGTGCAGCAGTGCTGATGAGATGCTTAGTATAGCTTTAATATATGTAATTTAGTGCCAGACGGTCTCGGTGGTCTCTGTTTGCAGAGCCTTACGTGCTGAAACTGAGAAATACAGTGATTTGGTTGCATGACCCTGTCGCCAGGGGTGGGTATGTAGGTGTGTGTATGTTTATGGGAGAAAGAGAGCTTGTCGCTATCGCATGCTGATTCAATGCAGCTGTCAGTCCCTGCAGCTCTGTTATGATCTCTGGCCTTGTGCGGCAAGGATGAAATGCAGAGCTTGCTCGCTTTTTTTCCCTTTTGCTTATTGTTATACAAAGCAGACAAAAAGTGGCTACTATATGTATTAAAAAAAATGCAGTTGTGCCAGTGAGTAGAGGATGTGGGAAAATAATACGATAAACAGTAAACAGTGCTGCGTTTCACTTGCAGACATCTGGTTTCCTGCAAAAAGAGAAGCCAGCAGGATAACAGCCTTTTATTCATCCACTTTGACATGGTTTCAGATCTTTTGGAAGCCTAATTCACTTCCCTTTTCTCCCAGAAGTGAAATCACTTCTGACACCTCAGAACTGGGGCAGGACTTCCAGGGGGCAACGTCTTGTGAAAAAACGAGTTGGCTCTTATTAAAACCAGCAACTGCTGCTTGAATCAATTGAAGCGCGGTTCACCTTGACAAATAACTACCGGCTGAAACTTCTGCAGGCCTGTGCACGCTTCCATTTCAGTTGCGAGAGGAAGTCCCTTCGTCCCCATTTCCCCCTTCTAGCCCAGGGAACGAAAGCCCTGCCAGTCTCTACCAGGACCACCCGTAGATTCTGCGGTAGTGAGGCAGGATTCAGCTCGGCTCAGTTTGATCCTTTGCCCATAGCCCTACCTCACGCAACTATATCGGATCCTCCAGAGAAGAATGTTCCAGCTCTGACATGCACACCCTGACTATTGATAGAGGAAGAAGTGCTCTCTGGAGGCACCTTGGTAGAGACTGGCAGGGTTTTTTACAACCGGCAAATGAAAAAGCTGTAACATTAAAAAGCTGCGGAAACGTGTTCTCGATCTTAGCCCCTACTCCTCTGGGATTTTACGAACCCTCTATCTGCCTGTCAGACGAACAACAAGGGAGGCTGGTTTATGATTCTCCCTGAGGAACACAATAGTCTCTTTTTCTTTTCTAGTGCTATGTGCTGTCCTCCCCAGGCGTAAAATGTTGGTGCTCCTTTCTTATTTTCCACTGTTTAGCATGGGCTGTGTGTTAAGAGTGGCAGGTGACTGATAGTTTGATTAGGAGTCATTTATGTGTCGTAAAATGGACCATGGCACCTTGGCCGCTGCGACTCTGGTGGGAGGAGGGCTGATGTGTGTATAGGTCTTTAAAGTATAGTAACAAAACTAAAATGAGTCCATTTCAGAGCTGTCCTTTTCACTATACCTAAGGCTTTTGAATGTTAGAGACTAGTAAAGCATGACATTAACAAACTAAAGAATTCTTGAAATCTTCTATTCCAAAACGATCTCTAACTCTTGGTGTGCTAGCAAGTAAGTATGGACACCATCATCATGAAAACTGTACTGGAGATGAAAAGGCATCACTTGGACTGGCCTTTTGTGGAAGCCAGAGGGAAAATGAAAGAGAACTGAACAGCTGAAACAGAATTGAAGCTTATAAACCTCACCTGGGATACCATTCTGGAGCTGGCCTAGAACAGACAGGAGTAAAGGGCCATGAAGACAATGACTAAATGAGTCAGAAGGTTCTCAGAAATAGCAATATTGGATGAGAGTTCTCAAAATTGCTTTTAAATGGCCCGGCCCTGTGATTGAAGTGAAACCTCCTTGAACTGAAAGTGGGGTGATCCTCTGATCTCTGAGAATGTAGGTACAAATGTGGGTTATCTGATTGGTTGGAGGTCTGGACCCAAATAGCTACCAGCCAACTGCAAAAAGCAGTTCTCAGTCCCAATTACGACACGCTCTTGTTTGGTCATTTGACGTCAGAAAGCTACCTCCCTTAGGTTTTCATTGAGCACAAGCTCACTTAGGTAGCCGTGTTTTCAGATGTCCTCAGACTTCAGCCAGCTGTGGTCTCGTAATAAGCTCTAATCATGCTGAAGATATCCTCCTTCCATTGCAGTAATCTTCTCAGGTCAGCTGGAAGCTTTGAAAGCCCTTTATCCCAGCTTAGTCCTGTCACTCTAATGTACTGGATCAACACACTATGATCAGAGAGACATATTCTCACTGGTTCTTCGCTGTTTAGCAATGTATATGTGTTTGAGGAGTGGTGTATGTGTGGGAATTTGAAGTGAATTAGTCACACAACAGAGGTAGCTGATGTGGAAATTGAATTGAAATGATGAGAAAACAAATTTTATCCATCTATCAATCCAACATTGCTTTCACGCCGCCTTTTCATCTCCAGTCAAGTTTGCATGATGATGGTGTCCATACTAGCACAGAGTTAGAGATGGTTTTGGATCTAAGCTCAAATCTGATTGGACGGCCCGTTCATCGTGGAGCAGCGAGGGGAAAAATTGACACAAGGATGAAAAAACGGTGCCACGAATAATCACACCTGGTCTGAACAGCCCATAACTATCTATTGTTTCGATTCAAAAGCATCATCACGCCAAATTTTCACATTGTGTGAAAAGCCCTTTAGTCACAGTCTCTGTACATTATTTAATTCCTTCCATGTAATTTTGTGGTTTCACTTCCCCGAAACGACTTTAATAATGATTTCACCCTATGAAGTACAACAGCAGACCCTTCTCTCTAGAAGCACAGTGGTCCTTGCCTGTATTGTTTGTGCTTTTCTTGACCACTTGTTTGTTTAATGATTAATTCTGCAGGGGCTTTATTGGAAATTCAGGGTTAATAACTTTCCTTTCGACTGGACGAGGGGGTGGAAGGCAGCGGTGACTTTAATTCTGCAAACGTCAATGAGCAAACCTTGCTCCTATGACAACCGTGCAATTCAGCCACCTGTTTGAAAAGATTATTTTACCGATTTAAAATGTAATGCCAAGTTGATCTGCTTTCAAATTTGAAGAGTAAATAACCTTGAAGTGATTTTATGATTGCAGAAAAAGGCGTAAATAAGTGAACAGGACGAAATGCATCTTAACTGTAGTTTATCTACATTCTTACACATTTAATTCATATTTAAACTATTTTACTTTTTAATGCAATCTACATTATAGACATTAACTTCTACTCAACCCGCAATATTACATTTAGTACTTTTCTGTTTGCAGTTTCCTTGATGCACATTCCACTCCTATGAGATAAGTGACAGTAGTTACTGTGCATATTCATTAAGCAAATGTTTATTCAAGTGCCAAGCTGTGAGTTCTCTGGTGTCACATTGTCCCTATGGGCTCTTAGCATGCCACCGGCCTTGGGTAAGGTAACCTGAGCCACGTAGAACTAGAGGGGGGAGGCATTTGAAGAGCAGGAATCCAGCTTTATTTGCCCATGGCCTTCTCCTCTATAGGATGCCACCAGACATCCTTATGCATATTTAGAATGTTGGATTCTCATACATACAAAGCTCGAAGCCAATCTGACTTTCAAATCGCAAAAAGTTGTCTGCAAGCTTATGAATTTGTGTTTGTTTCCTTGTCCTGTGTTTATACAGTGTGTTATGATTAGTTTCTCTGCCAACTCTGCTCCTCTAAGAATACCGTATTAACTTTTCCTCCTTACTCGTAGGACCTCATGGCAAAAGTTCGAGCAATGCTTGCTGCCTCCAAAGGCCTGCAGCCGAACCCCTCCTGAGAAAGTTCCACCACATCCAGACAGGATCAATCTCCAACTACATCTCGCAATGCAGCAACAGCCTTCTGGCTAACTATTGGAACGCTGTTGGCCGGACAAGCTGCGCAATGCTGGACGCTTTTAACCCTTTATTTACATTGTGGTTCATGTTTGTATTTCGCCTCCAGATTAGCACTAGGCATGGAGATGTCCTTTATTTCAAAGGAACAGGTGGAACCGTAGCAGGTGTAGAAAAACCTAAAGCAGCAGCAGATGGTGGAACCTCAGCCCTGCTGTGTGTTTTAGCTATAAAACAACAAGAAGAAAATATTAAAGGCGTAATTCCTTGGAAGCAAATAAAAACCTTTTTTTTTTCTTTGTAATATCGCGTCTACCAGAAGGACGCCGTTATATCCTTCTGTGAAGGATAATGCTGTTTATTTCTCTCCTATCTCCTTTCTTTCCCCTCTTTTCGATACAAAGTCGTCTGCTTTCTTGCTGCTTTTTTTTTTTGAATATGTGGCCTTCAGTTTTTCATTTCTAAGTTTGTATGGGCCTAATTTTGAAGCTACTTTGTAAAACCATCAATAAAGTTTGAATTATGGAACACGAGTGTGGCTGAGTTACTTTTCGCAAGCGACATCTTGTCAAGTTCGCCTCTTGCTCCATCTGTTTTTCATTTTCTGCACCTGCGAGCTCTGGCCTTTCGACCGTCGGCGCATGTACTGCATCCCAGCATGCTCTCTGCATGATAATTAGGCCCCATGTTCTGCTGAAGGGTCCATGAGAGTGGGGTTCTTAAGAGAGGGAGAGAGTGAACAGTGGGAATCATGGTCCGTTTTAAGTGAGCCTTTAATCTCGTGGTGGTTCAGCCCGCAGAGGCAATGCGGTGAGTCTCATTTGGACTGGTAAAATGGACTGGTAAGAGATCCTTGGAGCAGTGTCCCATCCAAACCCATATTTACACTCACTCCCAAACTCTCTTGATGTGGGGAACTTAATGCTTTCCCATTTTAAGATTATGTTGAGTCCAATTCAAGTGGGATTTTCCTGAAAAGGGGCACAGAGGAAGTGTTTTTTGGCAAACAATTATTTTCAAATGTCCATCTGGTGTGCTTTTTTTTTTTGATCATATGGGTTTTATTGTTCACTCTGTCCTGTTTGTTCAGCTAAACCTGCACCATTTCATAAAGGCACCCAATTTACTCAAGTTTTTTTTTATTTCAAATATATCAAGAAATTTTCCTGTTTGTTGATGCTTAATGTTTTATAATTGCACCAATCATGATAATTGTAATGCTAGTGCTTTTGAAAAGGGCAGCTTTGAACTAGACTTAATAATAGACACTGTGTTTTTTTTACTCTCATTTGGATTTTAACAATTTACATTGAACAGTTGTTTTGATCTTATGCTTTATATATATTTATACTACGGGCCGTTGAATGCTTGAATCTGATTGGCTGACGAACGTTCTGAGGTGTGCAATTATTTTCAGGGAAA
>JAUMHP010000078.1:5559848-5585422 GCA_032361065.1 Enteromius trimaculatus | reverse complement strand
GTTGTCTCATTATATCTATATTACATTATTTTCTTTTTCTCTTGTTTTCCAAATTTTTCTTTATCATCTTTTTTTTAAGATTGTGTGTGTAATATTTTCCACAATTACCCATATATTTTCTTTTTGAGGAGAAAAAAAATACATATTACATTATATTGGTATTATATTTGCCAAAAAAGTTGTCTCATTTATGAGTACATTATATTAAATTACTCACATGCATTATTTAAATAACAAATTGTACTAGATTAAATAATGTATCTTTTTTAATAACAAATGTAATGTTAATACATAGAGACTGTATACATTAATCTTGCTTTGTCAAAAAATGAAAAAAAATTATGGCCTCCGTACTATTTAGGGATGTGTTTTTGATTTTATGAATTAATTATCACCGCATATTTATATTTATACCATGATTTCAAATCTTAGTTTCGTACTGAAAATCATTGCACTTGCAGTTGGATTCAAAAAAGCTTTTTCCTCAAATGTTTTAATGTACTTTTTTTCCTGTCTGCACAGGAGCAGGAGTGTTCTGCTGGGCAGAGGAACATTGCTCATTTCAGTACAGTGACGTTTTATATTGGTCCACTTCTCAAGAAGGCTTGTTTGTGAAACCTCCATTAAATTTGTCTCTGAAGCCATCTGTTTGCGTCCCATGGCGCCCTGATGAAAATGATCAAATTAGAGATCAGCGAGTAACAATACTGGCATGTGTGAGTCTAGCGGCTGTGCCAGACTCTACCCTTCTCCTTTTGTAGGAGTGACATGGAAGCCTGTTTGAAGAGAGTAAATGATAAGAGAAATGCAACGGCAAAAGCCATGAGTCAAACGCAGCTGTCTTGTTAGGCGTCTGGCACCAGAAAACCCGCCGGACGGTATGTTTAGATGTGATGTCACAATGAGAGCTGGAAAGAAAGCGTCTGACTGCTACAAATGAGTAGCTTGGATATGCACACAGTGTTACACCAATCTGGATGATAGATTCACACTAACGTTTTGGGTTTTGTCACACAAATTTCTTGTCGTTCTGAAGTTGTGACTTGTTTGGGATGGGATTACTTAATATCCTATCTTTGTACTCTTCAACATAACATATGGGGAGGAACGCCTCATCGAAAACTAGACGCCTGGCAAGGGAATATCTGTATCTGCTCTCTCTTTTCATGTGGAAAATTACATGGCATCTCAAATGGTACAGTCGGAGTCTGAGGAAAGCGCTTGCCAAACATTGACAGATCTTCCGCTTCTCTTCATTTCACATTGGTGTTATCTCACTACACACAAAATCTGGGGCGGAACCGAGCACCACATGTGGCATGTTTAATTCAGGGCACCATGTTCCTGTGTTTTCGTGCCGAGCTGTGACTCTTGGTCTCATTCCCTAATAATTGCATATAAGTTGAAAACTGCTTAAAATTTGAAATAAGAGAATCATATAATGTCTTATCTATGTTTATACATTTAAATATACGTATTTCGGTAACACTTTATTTTTAATAGTCCACTTTAGACATTCTATTAACAATAAATAACTTTGAAACTCCACGCCAACTAGCAGTCAAGCTTACAGTAATTTTACAGTAAGCTTGAGCTAATCAGTGAGTCATGACTTTTCTGTTTGCGCACAGGTTTTACGCACAAAAGTGCACATTGGTACACCAAAGAGAATGAGATAAGACAGACCCGAGGCCCTTTTGCCTCATTTTCTTCTTTTTCGTACTCCCGTTTTTTAATCATGAAGGCAACAGTGACTCCGTAATCAAGGGAAAAGCACCAAGCCCCTTTCCCGAAAAGATCCAGTGGCTAATTAATGGGGTACTTTGAAAGGGTTAGCCGTCAGACCTTTGGGATCCATAAATTAGAATTCCCTTCCGCTCGCTTTCCTTATAGATCCAGCGTTAGTATGGATGCAAAGAGGTCGGCACACCCTAAACTTGTCACTCATTCACATGGACACATCTGAGCCCAAACCTATTAGCAAAATGGATTTAGTGAGAGAAAGAAGGACGACGGTGTACAGAAAAGGAAGCCCAGATGAGGTGAGAAGAATCTAGAGAGGGCGTTGGTTCTCTTAGGTCTCCATGACTCAGTGAAGGTCAGAATAGTGTTTCAGACAAAAAAAGAAATACAATATACTGTACTGTACAGAGCTGGAGTGGTAGCCCTAGCAAGTCAGTGGAGCAAGAGGGATAATCCAGTTAAAATGAGAAATGTGAATGTCAATGCCTCTCCATTTGTCTACATTAATCCATTGGTAGATCCATGCGCACTAATGGTTAAAGTGATTAGGATTGATATTTTTAAGCTCCACTAAAGCCTCCAGATGCACTTGCGATATCGACAGAATGTTTTGTCGCTTTGCCTAAACTGGCAACCCTTTTGAATCCCTTTAAAAATAGGAAGGGTCATGCGCACATCACTGGCTAAGTATAGATGCATATTTCAGACCTCAGATTGATGTTCACTGGGTGTTGAATGAGAAGGCTCACTGATCTGGCACGGTGACTGGCCTTTGTCAAGTTTCCCACAAACTGGGGCATGGCATGTTGAGAGCTTCCCACTGAGGGTTCCTTCAACCTTTCAACTCCATATACCACCCACACTGAGACTCTTGCCCTTTTTCCACAACAACAAGAGTCCTAGAGGTCCTCGTTCTGTGAACTTCCACCCAGAACTGAATTGAAAATGCGTGTTATGTTAAATGCCTGCATTTAAATTCCTGTATTTAAAATGAGGTGGAAAACAAAATGCAAATGTTCATATGATATGTTAGGATTAAAATCATTTGAAATTCACAAAATAAATAAATTAATAAATCAAACCATGACTTTTAACTAGAAAAGCCAAATACCAAATCCAAATGTTGGTATGAAGTATTTTTAGTACTTTAGTACTTTTCTTTTTTGCTCCAGGGACTTTATTTTACTCCATATGAGATTAAAAGTAGAAGTAGTAGAATTGCTGCAAATTCATTTTTGTCATTACATGAATAAATTACACTTTAAAATACAAAGTTATTTTAAATGTACTTAAAATTAATTTAAAGTTTATAAAACAGAAACAAAAAAATGATTGTTTTTACATTTAATCAAATAAATGTAGACACTGTCATCACAAGAGACTATAATAATAACAATTTATGACAGTGGTAACATGGGCTTTGAAAAAGAATAGCCAAAAACCATTACTATTTTGATGGAAAGGGGGTAACTGAGACCCACATTACCTAAATATTACCACGTCCCACGGGCAGAGCTCCGCCTATAAATTATAGTGTTGTATGGTGGCTTCTGCCATAAGACTAAACCTCAATGAGTGAAAAATAGTGACATTATCGGCGCATTTGAAGTCAAATTCTCGAACTTCAGTGTAGCAAATGTCTCTAAATTGTGGGTGTCATTTGTGACAAGGTGTGTGATTAAAAACCTAAGAAGATTTGCAGGGATATCTGTCTCTTCTTCTCCTGGCTGTGGTTCTGAAAGGACAGGATGGAGCGTGTTGTAAATCTGCCCCTCTCACTTACACCCTGTCCCTCCCTGGGACATGACCTCCTTTAGAGAAGTGTACCATCTTACAAGAAAATGGGCAGCAGTTGTTACAACACCAAATTTCTGATAAATGATTCTCGCAGCCACGTGACTCTCCAAGGATGCTTGGGATAGATTTTAACTGTGTTTGGGAAGCAAGCATCTTTGTTTTTTATGCTGTAAAGATTTTCGACTGAAACAAGTTTTCTCAGTCTGTATAGTTCTTTATGTCTCTCTTGCTTAGCAGTCTTTTGTTCCTTTTCCCTCCTGACCTGGACGAAAGTTAAAGTGCCCCTATTGTGCCTTTTTAAAGGTTGCTAACATTGCTTTATGAGTATCTTAAAACAGGTTTACATGTATGCAAGGTCTAGTTTTCTCCAAAAGTAGATTTAATTTTACCCCATTTCTAAATGACTCGTGTGAAGCAGTTCGAAGAACCTGTCTAAACCCCTCATTTCCGTGAGCCCTCACTGCTGTGATTTGGTCAGATGGCGCAGTCCTTTATGATTGGTTTACCGCTACAGCTTGTGCCAGAAAACAAAAAACGTATTGCGTGTTTGAATTTTGATAGACCAAAATTTCATTTATCGTGCACTGTCGCCGTCACAACTTTGCAGATAGTTTGTTCATGACACACTGCATGAAAAATCATATTTGAAAAGGCATAATAGGGGCACTTTAAGGCCTTGACCTTAGTGTGGACTCAATCATGTAAAGAGATTTTTCTCAAGTCTTTGCGAATGTGTGATATGTTTTCTTCTAGTCAAATTTGATTCGCTGTTTGCAACATGTTTTTAAATGTGTTACAGGGCTTGAAAAAGGTTTGGACCTTTGACATTTAATACTACAATACTGGAGAACGTTGAGTTCTTGAAGTAATGTGTGTGATAAGTAGGAAAGCAGGTTGTAATTTCTAAATGGTTGTCACACAGAGGAGTGAAAAGGCCTTAAATTTGTGTCCCTCAGCCATCTGTTGCAATGCCTTTGACATTTAAGCTAAAAAAACAGGCTTCGAGTATTCCTGTGAACTTCAAATAGTGTGCTCTAACTCTAACTGTCCTCAAAAACACACTCTTACGGTGCCATTTCTTAAGGGTTAAATTGATTGGAGAAAGGCTTTGGGGACAGGCCAATAGTGTGTAATTGTTAAAAGAAATTGTGTGTCAAAAAGCCCAATTCCCAACAGTTGGACAGCATAATGGTTCATGTCTTGTGAGTAAGATGGAAGTTTTTATGGACAGCAAGTCGTAAAAGGGCATTTTAAACTAGATTTGAACCTTTGAATGGAACTTATCCGTGCAGAACTCATCGTCATGAGTGTTTCATTTGATTCCTGTGTTCTTTAGGTATTCAAATGGTGGTGAGGGTATTTCTGTATTGTTTCTTGGTATGCTTAGTAGCACAACTGTAAAGAGCCCACCCTCAAGACTATGAAAGTTTTATGCTCATTTTGTCATCCCCCAGACCATAAAATCTTTAAATCCAATTACTTAGAAAAGTAATTGCAAAACTTTACCAGTAAGTCAGGGTGGGTGAATTGCATGCCAATGTTTTAAACTTGTAAGAACACTGTTCAACGCTTCTATATTGATGTAATTCATTTCAGAGCAGTTTTGCAGCTGTGCTGTTAGACACAATGAGGACACACTTGTATACTGAGTCTCAGAGTGTAGCCTAAAAAGGCTCTAGTGGCCTCTGATTGTTTATACATACTTGCCACCAATATGAAGAGTTTGCTGAAAAATGACATCATTATAAACACAGATGATTCCAGACCCAGCTGAGTGACCCACATTTCAAGCCTGTGAATTTCACCCCATTACGTGAGCCAGAATTTTGTTATTATAATGAGAATCTTTCAGTTTCTCTGCGCTGCTTGATATCTCTAAGCTCCCGCTCACTGAGACTCACTGTAATTGTTTTGTTAAACTGCAACAGGAGACTGGCAAGTCTCCCTTGAAGAAAGCCATGAAATTCAGTGTCTGCGAACGGGAGCTTTGATCAACCGGCCATGCTACAATGTCTTCAAAGCCTCAGATTTGCGAAACCTGTCTCTGCAGGAGAGTTTCTGCTATTACAAGCTCATCAGCATATGTAGCCTGGACTGAGACATATCTTCATTTAAGCCCATTTGGGATTCTGCCACCATAGATAGCGTTGGTGCTTCACTGCTTTTAATGTTTCAGACTTTGAGGGGAAGCTCTTCGGTTCCCAGGAAACATTTGTAGCTGAAGTCTGTTTTGTAGTTCAGACCCTCAGGGAATGAATTCAGAACGTTTATGCATGAAGTCATTCAGTTCAAATGGTACAGTCTCACAATCTGTTGCTTGCGTTGTGAATGCAATAATGTATCATATAAAGGCTTGTGAGGCCTGTCTTTTTTGTTGTTGTTGTTAATGCACATGACTTTTTAAAAAATAAATAAATGAAATACAGTACATTGGTTAGAGTTAAAGGATTAGTTCAACCAAAAATCAAAAATTGTGATAATTTACTCACCCTCAAGTTGTTCCAAACCAACAGACGTTTCTTTCATTAAGGTGTAACACAAAAGAAGGTACCAAACAGTATCCATTGACTTGCATATTGGGGAAATAAATATTACGGAAGTCAATGGGAACCAGTAACATTTTGGTAACCAGTACGCTTTAAAATATCTTCTATGTCTAATGTACAGTAATAAAGAAACTCGCAGGTTTGGAATGACATGAGGGTAAGTAAATGATGACCATTTTTATTTTGGGGTGAACTTCAAAATTTAATGTTTTAGTTTACATAAAATGTGAATATATTTTGTTTATATATAAATGCACCACATACAGTATATATTTTAAAATGTTTTAAAAGTATAAACTTTTATATTCTAATGTTTTATATTATATTTATATATTATATATTATATATAATATGTATATATATATATATATATATATAAACATAGCATTTTTCTTAAATGCATGTGTTTGTATACATATATATACATAATAAATATACACAGTATACACTCATATATTATGTAAACAAAAACATTTATTTTGAATGTGATTAATTGCAGATGTTATATATAATATTTAATAAACAGTTGGGTTAGGTTTTATGAGATCAATATTAAGATAATTATAATTATGAAATAATTTTAGATAATTTTAGTCATTTATATTATTTTGAATATATACATTTCTTTTTTTCATTTTAACTGAACTATCATTCTTTGTCTGTCAGTCAGCTTTGACCATCACTTTTGGGAAGCTGGATTTGGATTATACTAATATCAGGAATCGCATAGCATGCCATCCGAGATGGATACAGTTTGATACCATTTTTTAATTGAAACTCCTGGGGTTAGCGGTAATTACTATATCTATTCAACGTGAAACAGTACACACTGCTCTTTTATATTTGCTATTTTCAAACGAAGCCACAGACAACACTGGTCAGGCGTCTTAATTTGTGCGATGTTCTTGATGACTTTGACTGGGAAACTTCTAATTAATTAAAACCGTTGTAGGCTTAAGTTTTAATTAGGGTGGCCAGTATGTGGCAGTGATATAAAACGTAGCTCTAGCCGCTGGTTCATTATTGAAAATAATTGTATCGCTTCCAGAATGCTGTGACCAGAGCCAGTCTGCGTTTCTTAATATATAAGCGTAGTAACTCTCAGGGAAAAAATGACAAAATGGTTGTGTTAGGATGGTAACACACGGCCCCAGGTGCTTTGTTGGCAAAGTGGGACGAGCTATGCACCACCATGGTATGAAATGCGGGTCGGCACGTTGCCAATGAACCTGTCACCCTTGCTCTGCACTGGGAATAAAATTATCTGTAAGCAAGTGACAGGGTCCGGGATGGTTTAACGAGCTAAGAGCAACCTTATAAAAGCAGGTTGATGGCTAGCATATAAAAGACAGGTGAGCTGCAAGAAGAGAGAGAGTAATAATCGGAGTTAGTGAAGACCGTCCTCCTTCTAGACTGATATAATTAGCCACCTCCTCACCCATCTCCTCCTTTTTCGCCTATTTTTGCGCACTTTCTTCTGATTAGTGTCACACTAAAGAGGCTATAGCAGTAATTAGTCAAGCTGCTGAAATGCTTTTAACCCCACAAGCTTTCTCAGAGCTTTGGTCCTAATATTAGATTAGGTTAACTGGTGTGCTATTAATTATTATTAATTAATGCTGTTCGCTTTGTGGCCGCATTCTAACCCCCGGGCCATTATGTTCACTGTAAAACGAATTTGTGCAAAACGAATGCAGATTTATTTCGTCATGTATTTATGTCTCACTCGCAGGCAGGGCCCCGCTGATGAGTTCTGGTAATGATGCGACATCGGCGGTTGAAATTGCCGCATGTGTTTCGGGTGGTGAATGGCGCAGACTTTCCCATCAATTCCCAAGATGCATTCGTTTCCCGCATCTCCTGTGGCGAGCCTGTTTGTTATATGTCAGGCTTGTAACACCATCCTGCTGCTGGGGAACCAGAGCAGTGTTAAGCACCGCATGTACAACGCACATGCATACAAATCTCACTGTACTGAAAATGGAAACAATCTGTGCTTATCGTATAAGGGAATTCAAGAGCAATTGTAGCATGTGCCTAGAATGTGATTAGATACGTGGATTTCGGACGGAGTAGACAACTGATCCATGTGATGACTCTGGCTGAAGTGGCAGCTAAGGATATTACAGAAGACTGAAAAATGGCCAATATGTGCCTTTTTCTTTATACCTCTCTTTCTTAAATATTTAAAGGCATCACATATGCTAAATCTGGGCAGTTTAATCCGACAACCAGGCGTTTTGTTTCACGAGATGGTACTGGTCAACAATTTATAACACACAAGTCACCAAAGAGATGTTATTTACTTCCAAATCGAAGAGCAACTCTCTTGAACGAACCCTTAGAATTATTCTGAGTTATATAGATTAATTTGAGCCCCAGGTTATCCTCAAGAAGAGGAACTGAATCGGTGGTCACAGCACATTGCCTCTCCATTCATCATATTTAATGTTCACAATTCAACAAATATGCCTGCAGTTTAAAATGATTAATTAGATTATTAATCAACGGCACGATCACTGAGAGCTTTATTTGGCGGATTGAATTAATCTTTCAAACAATTAACTTTTTACACAATCAATGCATAGCTACTTAACGCAGGTGATGTCATTTTAATTCTCACCCAAATGGATTTTTTTTTTTTAATAAGAGGTCTGATGTAGATCAAGTCTGCAAGAAATTAGATTTGTTATTGTAACTTAATTACATAATTATTACATAATTAATAATTTAAAAAGTAACTTTTATTATAAGAATTTTGATGAACTGTAATTGATAAAATTCACGTGTTGGCAAATTAAATATATATTTTCATCTCTCTCTCTCTCTCTCTCTCTCTCTCTCTCTCTCTCTATATATATATATATATATATATATTTATATAATTTTTTTAAGCAGTAAAATTACCGTTTTGTCCATTTAACTGTACTATATATTTTTTTTAAATAGTTGGGAAATTTAACTAAAGCATAGCATATCATTGTTCGGTTAAAATTCAGAAAACCGAACAATCATAGTCTTGATGATGGCTTGTGTGATTCCACAACAATAGCTTTACTGACCCATCACTAGGCTGCCGTCATGTTAGGAATCCTTTCTACTTTGAACAATTGTTCCAGGTGTAATGCACTAGCCGTTAGGCCTGTTATTGAAGGTGAGCTACAGGGTGACAGAGAAGAATAAAAGAGGTCTGAGCAACCATAAATCAGGAGACTGTTTGGCACAGTTTAGAACCCCCCCTCCCCATCATTTACAAGTCAGTGCCCAGAAGACAAACGTGTCTGATCAAATCTGCTTCAAGCTGACATGCTCAAGCCCTTTTAATTTCCTTTCTTTGATTGAAATACACAATCTCATCAAGATAGAAGGAGCTTGAAAAGAGCTCCTAAATGACAGCAATTAAGGTAAAACGTTCTGTATCCAAAACGGCTCTCTCGAACACTGATGGGTGGTGTGTGGGGGGTTTTGTGTATTCATGTTTTGCTTTTTCTGAATTGTAATTAGGTTTATAGTTAAGGTCGCACTGTAAAAAAGAAATTACTATCACTATGTGTTAAAGTAAAAAAAAAAGAAAGAAAGAAACGGTTAACAGAGTCTTTTGTCTTTTACCATATAGTACTGTTCAGTAATGATAAAAATAATTTCAAATGCCTTTTTTAAATAGCAGTTTTGGGTCTCTAACTTTTAATTTGGGGCAACTGTGTGCTTGAAAAACATGAACATTCACAGCCTATTTCATTTCTGTGATGTTTCTCTTTCTGAGTATTTCATGTTTTATCCAAGACAGATTTTATCCAGATTGTGAAGTTGACATTGACCGTATGTGACGTTTGGAGCCTCTTCTAAACACAACCCAGGCTTATTGGAAAGCCTCATACATACATATCCCTACACCAAACCCAAACCTAAACCTACCTATTAGTGTTAACAAATGCAAAAGTAATGAAAAAAACATATTCTCTGATGCAGCCATGCTATTTTACCTTCGTTATGCAGATTTGAGCCGTTTTGTTTAACCATAGTTTCACAGCGTTCAAACCAGAGCATTTCATCATTTCAGGTCATTGTAGTTAGATCTTAACTTTGGTGTTCTTGTTACGTCACTTCACAAGTTCTAGATCTGAAGTTGCTCCTGCAGGTAAAGGGCAGGTCTATTGTCGTGTGGTGTTTTCTTCTTTTACTGCCAGTATGTTTCCCGCTGTGCTCTCTTTCAGTGACGTTACAAGTGTCACTAAACTGAAAAGGGTCTTGACAGGTTGATAACAATACTTTCTTTCAAACTGTTGTGTGTCCAAAAAAATCTAATTGAACGGACGGGAACCAGGGGTTTTAAGATAAGGTGTTTTTTCTTTAACAAAAAGGGGGGGGGAAAGCACTGGACAAAATGTTGAATAGCAGAGGGGATGTTGTGCTGAACAAAAAAAGGCATTGGGATGCTCCGAAATGACAGCGACTGAAGAAATGGCAATAGAACTAGAGCATCCTGGGGGTTTTAGTCTCAAACTTTTTAATTTGGGTCAGATCTAACTTTACAGAGTGAAGGAGACAGCATCTTCTGTTGAAGAAGTGTTTCAGTTCTTCCAACCGAGCCTGAACATTTACAGCCTATTTTGCTTCTGTAATGTTTTTATTTCATTTTCATTTTCAATTTTATTTCATGAATATTCGTTTGATTGGACTGTGAATGTAAAAGTGTTTGGAGGAGTTAAAGTGAAAGGGACTGGTGATGTCATCAAAAAGGATAGTCATTGTAGTTGGAAAATACATGAGAAAATAGACTTTTGTTTTTTCAAATGTATTATTTGGGTAAAAGTGTAATCCGATTAATAAAGATATTTGTGTTCAATAAAAAAGCATTTTTGGCAAGTGGGTCTCTGGATGAGGTCAGCTGAAGCTAAAAACAGAATTAGCGCAATACTTCAAATCCTTAAAGCCTTTAAAATCACTTTTCTAACCCCTCTGCTTCATGGGGCACATGATGAAGTAGCTCCCAGTAATATAATAAAGAAGCAATTTCTTTGTGTAAGTGATGCTTATCTTCTGAATTATTATCTAAAACGATGCCATTTTCTCATTTGTTGACAGTGTCGGAATTGGCAGAGTGGCCATATTATTGATCAATGAGGCAGGCGGGCTGTGTCTTTAAGACTGTAGTTTTCGCTGTGGTTATTTTGTACCTTCATAGGGCAGTTTCGATTTATTTTCTATGCCACAAAACATCCCTTTCTCCTTGAGCTGTTTGCTTTAGCGTTCAATGCTCTCTCTCTTTCTCTCTCTCTCGACACCCATTCAGCCACAGGAAGAGATTAATTAATGCCCAGCTGACATTTCTGTCTGTTTGTTTGGGTTTTTTACACTATAATCTTAACCTGTCCAACGGGAATGCCCATTAGGCTTCTACTAGAGCTGCGGATTTGGCTCTCTGTGCTTCAGGATGAAAATGCCGCGCATGGAAAATATAGAGCAAACCAAGATTTGCAATGTGCTGCGGTCAGAAGCTCAGAATTAGAGTTTTATATTAGGATAGATGTATATCTAATATAAGACGGATTACAGTTTGTTTCCCTGGGAGCAATGGCATTTAGATTTCAAATGAATATGGCTGCTTTGTCATTGATTTGTTGCCTGGTCTTGTTGAATTTCACATGTAGAACGCTTCCTGCTTCAAAAGTCCATCTTTTATGAATTTTTAACTGTTGTTCCTTATGTGCAACTGTTCAGTTACTGTACAAGCTTTTGTTTTAATCTCTGCAATCCTTTTGTCTTTATAGAGAACACAGATTGAACATGGTGCTCTCGTTCTCTTTCTTTCTTTCTTTCCTCAGCCAAATCAAACTCCAGTCGTGCATAACATTAAGAAACTTTCAATAGAGTTTCAGAAAGGTCTCTGCATTTTAAATCCCCAGAATTGCTTGAGCAAGAACTTAATACTGTCTTTGTTCAAAATAGAAAACAGTGTTACTCTTTCTCTGCATTTTCCAACCGAAGATGTCAGATGATTGACGGCCTGTGTTCAACTTAGACCTGATTGAAATTTAAATAGGCTAAACATAGCTCTGACTATTTTGTAGTTCCCAGTGTGAATTATTTGACATTAATAGATTGTTTGTTTATCCAAGCTATTGTTTGCACTGGTATTTTGATTTAATTATTTGCAAGGAAAGCCGCCAAACAGATGGGCCAATTGCTATTCATCTGTTGCTATGACATTTCACCATCTACATCACAAGGCCCAGCGCCGTCCAAAGTATTAGTTACTTTTTATAGTGATGAACAAATATGAATCTTACACAGTCACTGATTTAGACTTTTATTCTTGAAAAGAAAATATATTTTCAATTATCTATCTATCTATCTATCTATCTATCTATCTATCTATCAGTATTTTTTATTATTTTTATTTATTTATTTATAGTTTATTTATTTAGCTATTGTTGCTTTTTCATAAGTTTTATAAAACCATACCCGAAAGTTAACAAAATGGAGAATAGAGATTTGTTTTCCGAATTCATTCCATAAGTGATTAATACATTGTTGATGCATGCATAAAAAAGGTAATTGGTTAATTCAGCGAATTTGTGTTTTGACTGAATATGCACAATATTTTTGAGTCTTTTGACCTATTGGCATAAAAATACAGAAGAGGCATTTCTTGGAACTTTCTTGGAGCATTTATTTAACATTTCCACAGACGGCAATAACATGGTGTTTAAAAAGCTACTGAGAGACTCTTTGTAGTTTTGTATATGTGCAATTTCAATAAATAGAGCTTGTTTTGATTGTTAACTATTCAGCGTTTGAAAGAAGCTATTGAGTGGTCTGATGCAAAAAGGCACTTAGTCATTGCCAGCTACTGATATTGCAACAAAAACAAATTCAAAACTCTTTTTGTGAACAGAGTTAAGAGATTTAAGAAACTGGTGGGAATCAAAATAACCACCACTACAAGGCATCCATTGTTCTCATCATAATGGGACACAACTCTTGCTTGTTCCTCAGCAGATCCGAACGCTTCAACAAAGTACTTTTTTTCATTTGCTTTTCCTCAGCAACAATTATACAATATTTAAGGCATGAGATGAGACGTGTTACACTGTGTTGCACTGTAAGTACTCCAAATTAGTACAGTTGTGATGATCATGGCTTTGAAACGTCTTTTGAAATGTACTTTTGATGAGCTTAGGAGAAAAAAAACTTGCTTAAGAGGGAAAAAGGTAACACTATGTATGTTTAATAAGCTGTCAGTGTCCTCACTAGTACAATTTGATCCTGTTGTTCTTCGTTGTATTCCTGCATACTGATTGGCTGGTCAATTTATTGTCAGGGTAGCAGTACCATTTTTGCAGCTTTCATGACGTTGCCTTGCTTGGTTTTAGTTTAAAAGATTTTTTTGTAAAATTATTGATTTGACTGCACTGAAAACAGAGAACAAAGCTTGAGCTGAATTGATCTGGATGATGGAACTATTGTTTTCAATATAATTGATGAATTTAAACTGAACTGAATTGAGCTGAATGACAGCACTCGTCTGTAAAGGGCTTATTAGTGATTTTGTTTCATAGTAATGAACATCACAGTTTTTTTAACTGAAATGAATCGACAGTTAAAAGGCTTGAGCTGAATAATGTCTTTATTGTACATATTTTGAGAGTCGCTAAATTTTAATTTGCCACACATTTGCAAAGGTTTGCATAATTAGTTCTGTTATTTTCCAGCCCGATCTCACATATTTACATATTTTACGAGGTTGCTACTTCATACAACCTCACTCGTACAAAGTTTTTTTGCTAAATCGTACGTATTGTACGAATGACGTACAGCTAACATCGCCCCTAAACCTGCCCGTGAGGTCATACAAATTAGCCACCTCGCAAAAAGCGTACGAATTTGACATGAAACTGTGCTGTATTTTTTCTGTTAATTACTTTGAAGCAGCTTTGAATTATTCTGTATTTTATAAAGAGCCATAGAAATGCCTTCTACAGTGTCAGAATTTTCCAATATTAAACACTTTACATTCAATCCTCAATCGCATGTATCATGAATGTTGATTAGTGTCTTCTCTCATGACAGCAAGCTAAAAGGCTCTCTAGAATTTTAATGATCCTATTAGGCAGTGAAGGCATTGTTGTGGGTTTTCTTTGAAAAGAGAACCTTATTTAACCCATCCATCCATCATCTGTTTAGCTGTGAAATGACTAGAATTTAATGTGATTCTTAGTATTCCTTTAATTTAACTCTGCCGTGACGCTGAACCAGGGCTGTTGCGTTAAAATTAACAGGGTCCAGGACATCTTCAGGCCAAAGGTGTCACAGGGCTGTGCAACCGTGAACGGGAAAATGTAATTTATTACTCTTTTCAGAAAGACAATTAGGTATTCTATACTTAAAATGTGCTAAATCAGATATGTCCACCGCTGTTTCTCTCTTTGTAAGCGATATACATGGAAGGAGGCGTTCCATTAAAGCTGATGTTAACAGAATTAAGTGCGCTAAGTTAACTTTTCCCCCAAAGTGTAAGCTCAGCAGTCTTTTCAAAACGTCAAGTCTGAAGCCGGTAATCACTGGACGCCTGCGTAGAGGGAGGTTATTCATTTGAATTAGAACCCCTGATAATCTTCGTCTGGATTTTTCTTGACAGATGTTTCGTTTTGCGGTGCGCCCGTGCATTTGATTAGCCACATGGAAAGGAGAAGCTGTCACGCGCTTGACACCAGCGATCTTCTGTCCTCCCTCTCTCTCTCTCTTTCAGTCCTCTTTCCCCACACCATCTCCATTAATCTTTTTCCGCCTTCAAACCACCGTCTCTCTTTATGCATCACGTCCCCACACGCCAGTCTCTGTTACATGGTGTTTTTCAGTCAACAGATCTGCCCCACCGCTCCTGTCCTTCATTACCTGAGGCCAGTGCTTAATATTTCATGTCTTTGCATTACATTTCAGGGTTGTGTCCCTTGAAATGTGCATTAAGCTTAAAGCCATAACTCTGTAATGTGCAGGCTTGTGATTAAGCGATGAGAGCTCTTACGGCATGTCAGGTGAGCTGTTCCCTGTGATGCATGTTTTACCCTCAGCTGCCTTTAGATTATTCACTGATGGGGAGATTTGTAGCAGCACTGTTCTTTGTTACAAGAACTATTTGTACTTTAAACACATACATTCTGTGATATTTAGAGAAGGCAGTTTTAGAACTGAAAGGTCACACTTACATTACAGTATTCGTGTAAACCGTTGTGCTGACTGAATACAGCTTGTATTTTGTGTACAATTTGATTTTTTCATTTTCATCTTAAGCAGAAAAGTTGGTTGCCAGGGTGCTGTAAGTTGGTTGTTTATTTGTTAGGCGGATGCTTACTGGTCCAGAAGCATTATTTAGAATGGAGACATGGTTGATGGTCGTCCTTACCGCTTTATTCAGTTTTTATTTCACGAGTGTGTTTTATACTGACTGGAAGTATTAGTTTTTACTATGTGTTCACTGCAGGTGTAAAGGAACAATTTACACAGCAAGTGTTGTTCTAAATCTGCATAACTTACTTTTTCTGCAGAACATAAAATAATATTTTTCAAAGAATGTTGATTATCAAATGCTGGTAGGCCATCAACGTTTTTGTTACCAACTTAAAAACAGACATTTCTCAAAATAAAACCCATTTAATACTTGCTTGTGTATCTTTTTTTGGTTTCTTAAGATAAATAGCTATCGTTGGGCTTGTATCCACTGACCTCTCCAGTCTGACAGCCTGTAGAAGATCAATCCATCTATTCTCCAGCCACTTGTCCTGCAGGGTCATAGGTAGAAATTTAATTTCATAATCTTAAAACGGCAAAGAGCATGCTAATTTATTGGCTCTCATAACCTGATTAATATTCATAAGTACGCATTCAGTGAGGTCTAAAGTAAAACGTCTGTAAACCCCCACCTGTCTCCATAACTTTTTAAAGTGTAATTTTATTTTATTTTATTTTATTTTATTTTTTATATTAATTTAGCCTACTTTAGTGTTATTTTAATATTAATTAAAAGTTGCAGCGAAAATAAAAGCGCACATGTCTCAGCTGGAGGACAGTGCCCCCGCAGAGCCCCCCTCCCATCTGGGAAGTATACAAGTTCTCCTCGCGTTTTCCGCGCATCAGTCCGCTGCGTTCGGCGCCGAGCGCGGCACCTCTTCTCTGACAGCACCTCTTCTCTGACAGCACATGCACTGCTCTCAAAGGGCTTCGGATTACGACTGAACGAAGACGTTGGACTTTTGGGAGTGAATGCGTACACTCGGTTCATCTTTCGGGCTTCTTTGGTAAATCGTGATGCTCACAGTGAATGACATTCGTTTGGAGACACACATCCCTGAGGAAATTAATACCCTGTATTGTATTGTATGTGATGTGTTTCACGTGTCTGCGCACCACAGTGAGGTAGTTTGACTGACACGTGTTCCCACGGACCGTTAACGTTAAATGCCCGGGATCCGGCTTTGGGTGATCTATACGGTGGATGCGGCGGAAAGAAAGACCGTTCTGTAATCACCGGGAGCGGGGACAATATGAAGTCTCTCAGAAAGTGGAATTCCGCCCGGACCATTTGGATTATTTACCCAGAGATGATTCTTTTTCCAGTCCTGTGGTTTTTATCTCAAACTCGGGCGGCCCCGTCTATAACAGCCGAGCAGATGGATATGGGGGTGGTAGGTGCTCTTTTAAGCCTATCTTCCGACTAATAATTATCGTTCAGGGGAAAGGCGTGAAAGAAAAACCTGTGGCCTGTGGGTAAAGATAATTGCACGTATTAGACACGTCTGTGAAATCAAAAATGCATTCGGACTTACACTCCCACACGTCTGCATCTACACACGTAACGGGTTTATTTCGTTTGTGTCTTCACAGAAGTCAAGTTTCACCGCGACGATTCAGCAGAAGCAAATCGCGCGTGAGAGTGTTCAAAAATTAGTTCAGCCGAAAATTAAACCTGGTCATCGTTTACTCACCATCATTTTGTTCCAAACCTGTGTGACTTTCTGTCAGACACAGAAGGCTGGCGGTCTCAGTCACCATCCACTGCATTTTTCACTGCAAAGAAAGAATTTCATAATAATATGAGGGTGAGTGAAAATGATGGCAGGGCTATTCGTTTAAATATCGAGGCGCTCATTTTTTGGTTAGTTTACATTACATAACTAACATAAACACCATATATCTTTTGTGGGTCGTATTTCGCTTGACCTGTTTACGTCGGTAAGCTAAATTTTAGGCTATATGTCCACTATAGCGCAAAAAAATTGTGTTTGTCTGTAATAGGAGCCATAATCAGCCTCTAATCATTTACTTTCCCCTCAGACTCACTTTGATGCTGCGCGCGGATGTAGAAATGACATTTTCACGCGCACCGAACTTTGACAAGCGCGTGAACTGTACACATCTGTTCATTTAAAAGAAAGGTTTACAGTAGAAATGTTCGTTTTGTTGCATCAGAATGTGTCCATTGCTCAAACTTAAGTTAAGTAACGTTATTTATTTGTGCGTTTAAATCTGGCACTTTCTTTTGAAATGTAAAATGAGGTGAGGGCACTGACTCAACTAAACAGCACATCTTGCTTACTCGGCTTTAGTTGCATTCAATCATCCCTTCAACTTTTCATTCTTTGAAAAGAAACAGAGGCGTTGCACCTGTTTTGTTTGTTGAGGATGCACTTGGTTCACTTTGTACCCTAGGTAAGAAAACATTTTTTAACAGCTAAGATGTTTTGGGTGTGATGGATTAGTCTAGTGTTAAAGTTTTTTATTTTGTGTGCATAAAGTTCTGGGACCAGGTCCTAATTCAATTTTGTATTTATTTTTAACCAAGCAAAATTACTTGCAACCTTACTTGACAGATTTGTTTTCCATTAGTTCAGAATTGTAATGGTCTGGAGAATGTGATTTCAGCTGAACTGACATGCATTTTCCCTACATTAATTATGCCTAATAAACTACAAATGAATTAGTTATCTTTTTATTCCCTCTCAATTGTGTCTAAAATACACTATGCTTAAAAATCCCAGGCGGCTTTGAATAAGGTTTTGATCTGACATTCATGTTTGTGTGTTCATTTCACTTGGCCATACATCAGCAACAAAAGCATGTAATTTCGGTTAACAAGAGTACTTCAATACTCGCTTGTTAAGTTGTTCTGTTGTATGTTTGATTTTCCCTTCAAAGAAATGACTTTTCCTAATCAATATCCTTTTATCTTTTATATCCACTAACTTTCCTAGAAGTGTTCATAAAGTACCGTATGCCTATTGATCACTTTCAGTCAGATATTCCTTAAATAACCTCTTATAGTAAAAACTTTCAGCAGCGTCAAAAAAGTTTTTCGTTTAAACTCTCAAATGAATGTCAGCGAGTTGAAAGGCTCTGTATATCTTAATGACCCTCACAAATCTAATCTTGCGCTATTGAGCAGTTGGTCCGCGCATATAATGAGGCTGTTGATGTCTGTCAGCGTGTGACACTGCATGTCATCAAACCTCTGATCATTAAACGCGGCATAGACCCTCTGCAAAGTATCTCTGATGGGTTACAGCTCTCCATGACGGCAGCTGATATTAACATGACACATACACTTCTTTCAGATTACATTTCCAGCAGCGTCCGTATGACTGTGGATGACAGTGCCGCTGTTGTTGTTAACTTTGTACCCCAGACCACTCATGCTTGAATGAAGACTTAGGGAGTCGTGTCCACCTCCAGGGAGGCTGGCTATTGCTTTGCAGGCGTTTGGCACAGAAACACTTGACAGGCGCAGACGATGCTTTTAGAAATCTAAAAAGCTACGGGTGAGGGCACAGATGGTGGGGTATTGTTGGGCTGGGGTGGACGAGTGTTAAGTAAGGGAGCCGAGGAGGAGCAGATGGGCATGTGGCATGATGATTGGTTTTAAGACGGTTGCTCGGACTGCACAGAATGGGACAAGTCAGCACAATAATGATTATAAAGCCCATGCAACAACGGACCTCCACTTGAACAATGCAGCTAAAAATGACAATTCACATCTCATTCACAAATAACTGCTTGCATTGATTCATATGCACAGAAGAACAATTCATAAAATCTCCATCTACTGTAATTAACAACACACTCTTAAGCACAAGTTTGTTCTGTATGATTTTCTAATGTCTGAATTTTGAGTATTCTTAATGAGCGGCCACATTCACAAGGTTTGTCATTTGCATAAAACACACCCAAAGCAGCTCCATATATGGAGTTTCCACACAACCTTTACTTTATAGCCTTTGATCATCTACAAGATGCCCAACGGAATCCTGTGTGCAATCCTCAAAATACTTTTGGTGAACAATGATTTGTGTGGGAAAACATAGATATCATGCACAAATTGACCCACTTCTTTTAAAGTAAAGATACAGGTTCATTTGTTTTTCATAGTTTTTGCAGTTTTTAAATAAAAATCAATGAATTTATTTTTAATAAAAGGCACTACAATTATATGTGTGTGCCACTGCCAGTTGTCATTACTGTATTGCATTTGATATAGCCTTCTTATTTTGTGTAATGATTATATGGATTACTTTTCATAATTTACACAATTTATTCAAGGCTCTACAATAAATTCTACACTTTAACATTTTAATTAAGAAAGTTATTAATTTTTATTTTATTTATTTATTGACTGTAAAATGTGAGCACCTTTTTGTAAGACTTTAACTAAAATAGGTAAAGACACCATCAGTTAGATTTTGTGTAGTGTTTTTCCGCATTACGTTACATTCTGTTTTGAAATCAAAGTCAAACTATGTAATGTCTTAAAAGAGAGCACCAGCTGGACCCATCAACAGATGCATGCAGTAGTGTTTGGGCTCCACCACCCTCCACGCTAACCTGTGCTATACTCCTTAAAGCACACACCATATTGCTCACAAGCCTAAAGTGACACATCTTCAACCGAGCCAAAGAGATTCAGCCACCTCTGCTGTCAAAAGCCTGTCCATCATTCACAATGTCAGTTTGACCAATGTGCCCACTCACTGGCTCTCACTTCTAATTACCCAGAAAGACTTCAGCAATAGTGGGGCGGGTCTGCGATTGACATCCAAAGCAAGAAGGCCTAAAGCCAGCGCAGACACACAGCAGAGTAATCAAGAGAGGGATGAGTATAAGAGCACAGTCTTGGAGACTAAAAGGGGCCACAGCATTTAGAGAACTGGTAAACATTTAATCAATAGCATTTCTCTTTGGCTAAGATAGACCTGTCTCTCTGGAATAATGTACTGTGGATTGATTTGCAACTGCAGTAGATCAGGTGATCTATTTTTCGGGGAAAAACTCCCATTAGTCGTACCTGTCAGCTGGAATTGGTTCTATTTTGCATTTCCTCAATACTCAGACAGATAACAATGCAATTGGGTGTAGTAACTATTGTAGTGCTATAGGTGGGCCTGTAGTTTGGTGCATGTCCTACTTTCGGCTGTCGTTCTGGATTCTGGTGACCTCTAGTCCATTGCCAGGCATCTGGAGTTTGGGATTTGGGACGAGGAGATTATTTCAGGAATGAGGTCTGTGGAGAGGTGGCGGAGGTGTGGATGAGAATAGATTTGGCACAGTGAGGCAGCAGAGTAATATGTGTCGAATTATGCACCTGCTAAATCTGCATGCCTATAGTCATAATTCTGAATGCCTATTAGGCTACCTAATTAGATTCTCTTTGACTGCCGTGTACAACTTCCAGGAATCAGGTTTCAAGTTTAGGAGTCACTGGCCAACAACAACATCAACACCAATGTGTCTTTGTCCCAAGCTATCACACTGTTTTTGATTGTGTCCAACCCAGAGTGGAGAAAAGCACTAGGGAGGAATAGAAAAGGATGGAGGCTCATCAGTCTCCTCTCACTCCTATATTATAACCAATTCGATGGAATCCCTGGATGGTGTCTGTAGATATATAAAGTGTCAGACAGACAGACCTTTAAGGAGCCTCAGATGCTGTTTCTCATTGGCACCCAGCAAAGCTCATCTTTTCGGAGACAAGTATCTTTTAGGACTTTTGCTGCTTTCTGACCATCTAGACAGCATGAGCAGCAATCTGGCACATAGTTAGTGTTCTTTAATAAGAATCATACCTTGTGTCAAACATGTAATCCAAATGTCTCCTTTTGTCATTACTGACATAACCGCAACCATTTATATTAGTTCACTTTTGAATTTCTTATTATTTTTCAGACCCGAAAAAAAGTGCTTAATAATTTTATATAATAAATTCTGTGAGTGTGTGTTTGTATATTTTTATATATATATATATATATATATATATATATATATACAGTGAGGTCAATAAATATTTGATCACCCTGTGATTTTGTAAGTTCTCTTTCTTAGAAATCATGGAGGGGTCTGCAATTTGCAGCATAGGTGCATTTCAACTGTGAGAGACAGAATCTAAAAAGCAAAATCTAGAAATCCCATTGTTTGATGTTGTAACAAATTGATTTGTTTGATCACAGTATTTCGAAGCCGTAAGCCCCAGGCGAACAATGCTAAATGCTCATGTATCCGCTGAGGGCAGCCTCAGCGCGCTAGTAATTCTGACACTTGCTACTGCCTCTTGATGTTTCTGTAGTGGGTATATCTCATAGGCAAACTTTGGTTCTATTTGGTTCTAATCTATTATTTATTTCCTTTTTGTTTCTATGAAAATACGAAAATGTATTATACAGCGACAAGGATTTTTTCCTCCATATTTTCGGAATTCTGCCTTTTTTTTTCCCCAAATAAAAAAAAAAAAAACAGAAAAAAAATAAAAATTCTCGTACATATTTGACGAGGTGGCTAAGTCATAGAAATTCGTACGACCAAACAAGTACAAATTCATACAATTTTGCTAAATCGTATGTAATTAACGGGTTGCCAATTCGAAAATTGAAGTGCTAGCTTTTTGTGTCATGTACAATCACAAAAGAAACACCTAAAATAGCTAGTCCTCTGTGCATGGTAATGATGTATTTTTGGTATGGTCCCCATGAACATTACAGGCCAGGGTAGTGATTATACTGAAAGCCTCAATGGATAAACCTCAGGAAACACAGTGCCCTGTAATAAGTCAAATGCATGAGGGAATAAAAAGAGCAGGACCCTACGCCAGAAGCTAGCTCTGAGTACGAACAGATCAAACTGTGTGGTAAAGGAAGGATGTAGTGTAGCTGCACGCAATATTACGGGCTTTCCATTGGATCACGTCAATTTCAGCACTTCAGAACCAACACTGTTCAAATTACTAAAGAAACCCTAAATTAACTCCATGTGCACCCTTTGTGTTATTTTAGCTCAAGGGTACCCCTGTCATCCCCAGGCAGGCTGAGATCAAGGATGTCTTTGCCATGGCTGTCCAAACAACCAACTAGCACTTATAATTACGGTGGTTTTGTGTTGGTTTGGCGTACTCCCTCGCAGCTTAAAATAAACCATGCTGAAACAGGCAACGATGAAACACCCAAAAAAAAAAAAGTCCCAGGAACAGCAAAGTGTGTCTTAAATTAATTACTAAATTGTTGTAAAGATTGTAAGGGAAGTTTTTTTGCCGTCCTCACCATAAACACATCGAACAAAAGGCCAAGTGATTTTAAAAAGCACCCCTGTAGATTTTGGTGACAACCCTATTATGGCCGCTACTAAGTCTGTTCGTTTTCCAGGTCTTCAGAGGCATGCAGCAGGTGCTTCTGTGGTTTGTCTCTCATTTGCATTTTTTTCACTTTATAACGAGATGACAGAGCAAGAGCGGAAAAGGTTGGAAGAAAGGCCTATTCGGATGCAAGGAGTGCCAGGGAAATCATTTTGCGAGAGTGAAGGCTTTTGATGTGTGCAGAAAAAAAAAGATTCAAGATGTTGTAGTTTAAATGACACGGCTCCTTCCACTTCTAGTCCCCATGAGAATGGCAGAGAGGACGTTTAAGCCAGTAAAACCTGTAGATTTAGACAGATTCAAGGTGCATGACGATGCCATGGTCATACAGATTAAAGGAAGTATAATAAGGTATCCGTTTCGTTTCACCATAAATTGATGACTTGCCACAGAATTGGAATTGTTCTGCAGTTTAACGAAATTGTTAGATTTAATAAATGAAGCTCTTATTAAAATTACCACACAAATACATACATTTTCATAGAGAAACTGATTTAGGGTGCCAGCAATCACTGATTTATTAATTTCAGTTCAATTTGGATTTTGAAAAAGAAAATCGTTTCCAGCAGCTATTTCCATTGAAAACATTAGACTTAGTTAAGTAAACTGGATTCAGTTAAATTGTTTCACACAAAACTGATTATATATCAGTAAATCTTATGTCAGTGGAGGGTGGTGAAATAAGAAACAAGGCTTTGTCCTTCATCAATGCACCCTTGGCTAGGCTCTTAATCTCAGGCAGCTTTAATTGTACTGCACTGTCTTTTAGGATAAAAGCTATAACCACTATACTGCTTAACCTTCTTTATTTGAACAGCCATGTTGAATGCACGCATGTTATATAAAAATAATCACCTTCAAATGTCTTTGTTACAACCTTTTTGTTGAACTTACTTGAATCCAGTGAGTAAAATTTAATGAAAGCGTGGCTAACATAGTTGCAGGGAACCATTTGACATGGCATTTTGATAGAAATCTAACATCTAATACTTTTGAGTGCACAGTGAAGGATTAAATTGCTATAGAGCACAGCAGCGACTGACCACTTTTTAAGCGGCCTTGGTTCCAGAATGTTTTTTTTTTTTTTTATTGTCACATTCATTTTAATAAACATGAACTGAACAAACACACTATGACAAGATAGAAGGCAATACAGATTTGGTTTTACAGAAAAGTATTGAAAATTCATTAGTAAATATTTTAGATAATGTAGGTACACTGTAAAAAGATTTGGTGTAATTATGCAGCTAGATGCCAGGGACTTACTGTAAATTTATTTTTATCACATTTATTGGGAACAGTGTGTTCAAAGATAAATGAACATTAAACATTAAAAAGTCTTTATATTACAGACTAAAACTATTAAAAACTGACTTATGCAAAGCATTCTGGGAACCAGAAATCCTTATCAACCTTTTTCTGATATTGGTTCCCTGAAACTGTTGCCCGTAAATAACATACATTTAAATTTACAGTAAGTTACTAGCATCCGGCTGCCAGTAATACTGTAATTTCTACAGGATTTTTTTTACAGTGCAGTTACACATTAGCTTCTTTCATTCAGCACACGCTCTACTGTGAGTCTGTCGCAGCAACTCTGTTTGTTCAGTTTAAAAAGTTAAGAATTTATTTGGCGTCCCTTGTGGTGTAGAACCCGCATGTCGCTGAGGCGAACCGGCGTTTGCATTCATGAGGATCGCAGATGGATCTGACGAAAGTAATTGAAACGGGCGATCCCCTATTTCTTTCCCACCCGGTCAGATCTAACGCTAGAGAAGAGTAGACGGTAACCGCTCTTGAGAGAGGGGACTGCCCGTGCTCTGAAGAGCTTTCTCTGCGGAGGGAGCTTCCTTTGGCGTTCCTCGTGGTGTATACCCCGCTGTCGCTGAGGTGACGCCCTATTTCTTTCCCAACCTATTAGATCTAGCGGCATTTCCCGGGCTGTGAAGCGGGGAGAGCAGCTACTAAATCACTCTCCCTGGAATCGCGGCTGCACTCTTGGGGCACGCTGTCGTTGAGGCGGAGTTGTAATAGCATTCGTGGGGCTCGCGAGGCTGCCCTGATGGTACAGTGGTAGAATTTTCACCTTCTACATGGAAGACCCGGGTTCGATTCCCGGCCAGGCTGCCGCCGAGGCGGACATAGCTGCATTCGCAGAGCTTGCGTAGGAGACTGGGGTTCGATGCCGGCTAATGCAGGTTATGCTTTCACTTTCCAGAACATGTGGTGAAAGCTGCTCTTTTGGGAGCTGATCCTGCTAGCTAGAGGTTTCTTCTCGAGAGAAGTAGCCTTTATAAGAGAGTAGGAAAAAAGCAGCAGTACACATGTGTTTGTGTAGTCTGCCATAAGGTATCTCTTTTCTCCAGCTCGTACAAAGCAAAGCAGCGCTGCGTTTCTCGTCTCTTTCTCTGAGGATGGAGAGAGGACAGCGCTGAGGAGACCACGGTCTCTCTATAAAGGGTTTTTCTTCCCGAGGGAAGTAGCCTTTGTCAGCGTTGAGGCAATACCTTTGTTGCCTATACAGGTGGGGGCTGCTCTCGAGAGAGTTATTCCTACTGTCTAAAGGTTTCTTCTTGAGGGAAGTAATCTTCACTTGCGTATCTAAGCCCGCGTTCATAGTCCCGCTTTCGCTGAGGCGGAGCGGCGCTTACAATCGTGGAGCTTGACAAAAAGACTATTGTGGTGTTGGCTACAGCGAAACACGGCATCCGCTTGTTTCTTCCCCCGAGGGGGTTGTTTTAGTGGTCTGTCCCGCACCCTGTCGGCGAGCCGGAGGGAGTGCGGTAGGCGCTGGGGTTGGTCAGCCACATCAGTACTCT
>JAUMHP010000078.1:5541152-5551404 GCA_032361065.1 Enteromius trimaculatus | reverse complement strand
TTAAATTTTTACCCCCCCCCCCCCCCCCGCCCCATATATATATATTTATGTAATTACATAAAATAACTTATTAGTATAATTAATAATTCTTATAACAGGCTATGTTTATTTTAACTAAATAACTACATTTTAACTACTTAACTGAATTATTGTTAGCATTAATAATAAATTAGCCTACTCATTATTAATTTATGCATTCATTCATTATATTTTTAAAGTATTAATAAATCAGTATTAATATTAACTAGTATCCTTATTAATAATAATAAATGACTCATTAGTTTAAAACAAATAAATAGATAAGTATGTTACTAATGTCACAGTAATAATAATAATAATAATGCATTTATATTTATTGTATCTATATTTATTTAAACATATATTTAAATAAATATGTTATATTAAAAACTAAAGGTTGAGACATTATTAGTATTAATAAGAATTATTTACCCATTAGTTGAAATAAATAAATAATAAAATAAATAATATTACTTATTTTAATAACAAAAACAACAATAATAATATAGTATATTCATTAAGGGAGTTATTTATTGTAACAAAGGGCTTATTATTACTATTGGTATTTATTAATAGATTTTGTTTTTAATATAAAATCAAACTGACCTTAGCTCTTTGTATCAACATTTGCCTCATTTGCATTTATTTATTTTAGGAGAAACTTCTTAGACGAAGTTGATACTGTAATGAAGCTTAACTAATGTCTCTGTAAAGTCTGGTGAGCTTTGAAAGAGCCACATCTGCGAAATGCTTGAAGTTTCTTTCAACTTCAGATGAACTGGAACGATATACAGACCGGCAGCATTCGGTCTACTCAAAGGACACACTGCGAGTGTTTGGGTGCGTACAGATACTCCCCAGATCTCTAGATCATCAGCATTTCCAAACACAGGGAATTTAATATTGAAGCCACCACACTGCCCTTAAATCATGTGCACGTATGTGAGAGATAGCTGAAGTCAGAATGGCAGAGATGGAGAGGTTCCTCACATATTTTCTAAAAGAAATCGCACGCACCCTCACTCCTCTCTGCTGCACATAAAATATATATGAAGCCAAATAAAAAGCGCTCATATGGAAACACATCTACAGCAGTTGCACCCCATTTGAGCAGACAACATGATATAATCCAGTGGAGACGCTCTCTGTGGGTACCGCAGGAGGTTAAAGCAGAAGTTTTTGATATGTGTTATTAGCACACATAGCCCACTGATTCAACACCTGTGCAATATTGATCAGCTCAAAGCCTTGAGGCCTTACTGAAAGCCTGCACATCTGAGCTTTTATATATCAGATTGCCCATTTAATTGTATTTTGCTTTATCTAGGTGCGTCTGCCCAGGGAGCTCAACCGGCTGGCAGCATGTGTCACGTGTGTAAACAGATAAATAATGCGTTAGCATCGCTTTTGTTTGAAATCAGATAATGTAGTTATAATATCTGCACACGGAGAGAGCCCTCGTGGGGCCAGATTAAATTTGCAGACTTTTCTCACATTTTCTGTGGTAGTTTTGTGGGGAAATTCGAGAAAGAGGTCTCTGCAGAGCAAATGTGGGCGTTTTTCTCAATTTCTGGTCATTTTCTAACCGCTGGGTGTTTCTCAACCATGCAATCAAAATGATCCCCCTGACCTAACCCTACCCCTAAACCTACCCTCACTATGACGTCGGCCAATCAGTAACATGGTGTAAAAACGCCCCGATGTGGTAACTCCCATTACAGTTGCTGCAGAGACCTCTACTTGGGAAATTCAGGGAATGCTACACATTTGCTGGTTATGAAAATCATAATCAAATTAGCAAAGTATTTGACAAACCATTTGCAAGGATCATTTAAAAGAGAGCTCTGCCGAAAAAATAGTTCTTGTCCTCCCCAGAATAAAGAATGTTGTCTGTTATCTTTAGACTGAATTTCATACCTTCATAAAATTAGTGTCATGCAATGTTATCTGGATATATTTTACAATTTAGTTTAGCATCTAGCACTCAAAGCAGATACAAAGTAGATTATTCTAAATATTTATCAATTATTTCAAATGATTGTTTGTGTTTATAATAATCTCAGTTAATTAAGTTAATTATTGATTCCAACCCCGGCTTTTTTTATGAGCAGTTTTGCATGAATTTGTTCAGTTTGATTTATACAAAAACTGTCACCAATTTTCCACAACATCAACTACTCACTAATTGCCACGAGAGCCTGTTGGTTTATTCATACACATACACTAA
This sequence comes from Enteromius trimaculatus, assembly GCA_032361065.1. Taxonomy (NCBI): domain Eukaryota; kingdom Metazoa; phylum Chordata; class Actinopteri; order Cypriniformes; family Cyprinidae; genus Enteromius; species Enteromius trimaculatus. The sequence continues at coordinate 5,549,159 of JAUMHP010000078.1, read as the reverse complement.
CGCTTAAGCCTTGACATGAGGATGAATAAATAATGATTTTCATTTTTGGGTGAACTGTTCTTCTTAACATTTTGGAAGCTTTTCCTTGCCACTGTCACATTAGCGTGTGCTTTCATGTGCTGATATTCAGAGACAGTCTAAGGACGACACAGGCAACATGATTGTGTTGGTCTTTCTCATTCTAGAATATGTGTGTACAGTTTACTAGCCGGATCTAGAAAAAATGTCAAGTTGATGCTCAGTCTAATGCGAGCTATAGAAGCAATAAATAATGGATACGCTGGGCTCCAAAAGTCAGACAGAACACCCATTTGGCATTTTTTTAATTCAAAAGTTTTTTTCTTTACCAATTATGTTATCAGCATGACAATTTGAGTAATAAGTTTAATTGCAAAATTACAACTTGGTCTCATAGTGTGTTTTTACGTGACTTACTGCAGGTTTCAAAGAGAAATGTCCACTGAGTGGCACTAAAACACAGTTTCAGTGTGTGAACCCTGGCACGCTTTTATTACATTGATATAGGTACGTATTGCTGTGTTTTACCATGTTAAAATCCGCGGACTGCTGTTAAAATGCTCTACCATGTTGGAAATATGCTCTACACCAGAGCTACTCACCTCTCATGTACATCTCTGTGCTACAGTACCGAACAAACTTACCATCCATGAAAAGCCACAGATACGAAGCTGGATAGGCCAATGTGTGATGCTTACATTCAAAGCATCGCTTTTCAAATATATCAGCAAATTAATATTGCTTTGAAGTCACATGATATTATTTGAGCAATTGTGTGAAAATTAAGCTTTATTAATCTAAATACTGTAAATTAGTGTGAAAAGGAATAAAAGAGTTTAATGTCCATATCTTTTGGAAACTGCAGTGATATGTACTTATTGGTAAGTATTTCATGTCTAGCTAAAAAGTGCTCCCAGGTACATTTATGCCATGAGACCAGATAATGTAAGAATGTCTTCAGTTTGTCCTACTTTTCTTTAATGGCTAAAGCATGGACATCTTTTTAGTTTAACATGTTCATTCACACCTTTATGGACCCTCTGAATTGCACAAAAGTTTATATATATATATATATAATGGAGAGATTTAGATCATTAAAATGTTCTTTGAAAAAAAATAAAATAAAGCAAATACATTTTTTTTTTAGAACTACTCACTGAAAAGTTCTTTGGGGAACCATAAATAGTTCTTCACATCACTCCAAAAAACCCACTTTTGGACCAGAAGAGTGTTGTCACTAATTTACTGGCTTGGCAACCAGGAATAATTTTGTATTTTTTTCTTATTCTTTATTTCAGTTTATCTTTAAACTTTCCAATGAAGATTAAATTATCACCAGGTTTCAATTAGATTTTAAATCCTATATTTTCAAATTCAGGCTTATGAATGCCACTGTATGTTACAAACACATCAGCGGAGACCGTTCAGGAGATTTCTTCTTTTACCTTATTTCTGCCACCTAGCCAGTGGATGGATTGGACTGACTTGCTTAAAGGGATTTTGTTGTAGTTAAAGCAATGTGTTATCATACTGTGCTCAGAAAGTGTCAAAATGCTGCGTCTCTCTCAGCTTGAGTTACAACAAAGTCAGAACCCAAGGGGAAGTACCGAGCTTGTGTAAACAGCCGCTGTCATCCACAGATGCAGTACAGATGTGTTGTTTTTCTGTGTTATTGATGCATTGTTCTGTAGATGATTACATGGAGACACACAAAAAAACTTTGTCTGACTTTGTAAAGGACGTCATTATTCAATCCTTGCCACGCTCGATTAATATATAACCAACATGGCAGGTTGTTAGATGCAAGACCTGCGTGCTGGTGTCGTAGGTGGTCTGCGTCTGAGAGATGATTGATCGCGGTCCCTTGATCGTGTATTAAAGCAGTTCTGTTCTGAATGCTTGAAGTTGTTACTGTATTGATTTATCTGGCCTGTTTGTTTGTGTTGCCACTATGCTGCCACTCTGAATATGGATGGCCAGGGAACGGCAGGCAGCTCAGCTTTATCTCCCTGCTTTTTTCAAGCCCGCATCTTTCACTAACTCGCTCTCCCTCTCCTAATCTTTCGGCTTCGTCATTGCAGCTCATGAAATTTCAACAGCAAACATTTCAACAGCAAAGTGAAATTCTTCTCTCGTAAGTCTTTGTGTGTTTATGCACTTGGTTGTGTAAAACAGCTCTTGAGTTTACAATTGCCTCTTGAATTCTGCAAGTGGATAAAACCAGCTTTTTTTCGCATACATTACTTTATTTCTCTTTCACCCTTCCGCTTGTTTACAATCTCCCAATCCTTTCTTGGTAGATTGAACCGGGCATTGTGATAGATGGATGACTGGGTTTCCATTCTCTGCTTCAGCTGTGACGTTGCCCAAATCCTTCCTGTCCTCTTACCCTCTCCATTATATACTTTCTAATGTTTATCTGGATGAAGAAAAGCAGCCATTTTTTTGGTCATGTACTATACCAGTCAGAAGTACACACTTGACTAAGTTTAGATTTTGTGATCTTAAAAATGGTTACATGCATTTCTTGATGAATACGATTTGTGCCTACAAATTCCATCTAAACTAAACCTATGTTCATTTATTTTTGGAATTTAATACTCACAGCAGAAAAAATTAAAAATAGAGCCTTTTTCATAAAAAAATTATTTTTAAAAGATTATTTTTTTTATATTCAATGGTGGATACAACTCAATCACAACCCTGTGCCATCATCAGTTTTTCAGGTCTGTGCAATAAAATAATAGTCATCGTCTTTTATGAATTCCTTAAGCATTTACATTTGTTTTTTTAAACAACGACTTAAATGAATAAAGAAAAATAGTTTGAAAAATAAGGGGCAAATAGTAGTTTCACCATTTAATTTGAATTTGCTGGTTTCTGCTTTCAGTTTCAAACCCAAAAAACAATGAATGTGTGCAATGTACACAAATTTAATTTCAAAGTTTATTTTTATTTAATTTATTCTTTAATTCTATTTTAATAAGAATTCATTAATTTACTAAGCATGAGATTTTTAGAAATCTAAAATAAGATCATCAAGATTTGTTTAACAATGGTCCAACACAGTCTCACGACCAATTCATTCATTCGTATTAATTCGTATGACGTCACATACTATTTTGGATGATTTGTCTAAACCCCAGTTTGTAACATTTTAGAACAGGGAACTCTTATTCACTATTAACTGTGACTTTTCCCCGCAATAAATCGCTAATTGAATACCATAAAATAAAGTGTTACCTAAAATTCCCATGATTGCATTTGTTTTATTTCATTTCATTGACTTTGCCATTGCTTCATAAACAGTCCAAACTTTTGACTGATGATCTTACTTGCCATTTATCAGACACTAAACGAGACAGAATATACTCTGCCGAGCCAATCAGTCCTGCTGAAGTGAAGTGAGGTTAAGTGCCTGAGCCAATTGTGATTTAACAGGAAAATGGTGTCAGAAACTATCCATTTCTTTAAACACTCCTATGTGGAGTTGATCCTGTAACCTCTATGTTAGAAGACTTACATGATTCATCATGAGGTTGTCACCTTCTCGTCAAACCCTTACAAATATGTCCACGTTATTATGGTACCATGTCTACCAATACCATGCTATTTTTTTATAAAACAATTTCTTTTGGCCTCTGTTTTATTCTCGGATGTATGACATGAAGTCCTCTCTTGAGGAATGTTCTGTCGGGGTGCAGCGCTGGATTTCTGCTTCATATTTTCAGTAAAGCCAGGAGTTTGGATCAGGAGAGGAATGGAGGTGATTTTTTGGATAGCCTCGCAAAGGATTTATTCTCACTTTAATCCTACCGTACATAAATCTTATACAGGATAACAGTGCGGCTGGAAAGAGATGATGCTTTGGCACTCTGACTCCTCTGCGTTGAAAAGCAAATTCTATTCTGGCCAAAATCCTTGTTCTTAGATAAACATAATTTGCCCAGATTTTATAATTTTTTTTATTAATTGCACACTTTTTAGTAGGATTTACTCATCTCAAAAAGGCCTACAGGAGTCTTTTTTTGGAGGATTATTTGGAGACCTTTCAGTTCAGACATTTTATGGAGATAACATTTACTTCAAAGCTTGATAAGAAACATAATCTTAAGATTAAGTTACTACGAAACTGCTTTTTTAGACACTTTTGAGAGCATGTGAATGGTTGTATGTTTATGACGGGTGTCTGTTTAGGATAGAAATAATTTGCTGTTGTCTGTAGCATTGTTTATTTGTTGATTTGAGATATATATGAAATAATGACATTTCTAAAAGTTTTCCAATACTTCATACATCCCCTGCTGATGCAATAGCTTTGTCCAAAACCGAAGACAGCTGCTTGGCAGTGGATGTTGTAAAAAAGAAAAGTAGCTGTCTGCTGTAGACTTCTTTCAGGCTATATTTTAAACTGTATTTGTGTGTGTGTCATATTTTATTAATGCACTACTGTTCGAAAGATTGGGATAAGTAAGATTTTTGGAGAGAAATCAATTTTTATTGAGCAAAGAATACTAAATTCACCAGATATGTAAAATCAATGCAGTTCTTTTGAACTTTCTATTCATTGAATAATTCAGAAAACTTATCATGGTTTCCGCAAAAATATTATGCAGCACAGCTGATTACAACATTAATAATAAGAGATTATAAGAGATGTTTCTTGATTTCTGAAGGATCATGTGAGACTGAAAACTGAAGTAATGATTGCTGAAAATTCAGCTTTGCTTTGCAATAATACATGACAAATAAAAAAATATAAAATTAGAAAACTGTAATTTTAAGTATTACTGTTTTTAATGTATTTTTAATCAAATAAATGCAGCATTAGTAAGCATAAGAGACATTAAATTGTGTATAAACATACACATATATATATTAAAAATATATTGAGCATTTAGAATATATCCACAATGTATATTTCATTAAATAATAATAAAAACATAAATGTAAAATCAGTTCATGACCCCAAGGTTAAGAAACATGACCTGTGTGGTTGTGGCAGGTCTACAGAAGTCACTGTAATGGAAGTTTTGTAGATTGAATATATCGCTCATCCTCCACTTTCCCTGACATTTAGCTCTGTAAACAAGCTTTATTCACTGCATCCATGAGCAGACACGATGACAAGCCTGACAGGGATGTCAGTGTCTGGGGAGATCCCGACTAATGACTCACTTCCTCTCAGAATGAGAGATGAAGGGGCTTTGTCAAATGAGCCTGTTGACTGGACACAGCAGACAGGGATGTGCTGCAGTGTGTTTAGATGCTGCCCATCAGTCAGAGACAATTGCACTCTTCATAGGAGAGACGCAGCTGACTGACCGCTGTGACTCTCTCCACGGGGGCCGTGCGGAGGACAAGGAAGTGTTCTGCCATTTGACTCTTCTGCTTGACCTTTCCGAACTCTGTATGAAAGTGCCCCCTGTGACGACAGCTCTACCCAAATTTAATTATGGCCTTCACATGATAATGTGGGCATTTTAATCAGAAGGTGAACGGGTGAGATGGTGGTCAAAAACTGCTAATTTCAATCGTTTTATCTCTCAGTTGGCAAAGCGCTGAAATTATGCAAAAGGAATGATAGTTCTGAGTAGATTCTGTGTGGACACTAGTGATGGAAATATGATTGTGTGTGTGTGTTAATAAACAATCCCCTTGGAAAGCTGATTGATAAGGTGCTATGGATGGTTGCTAGAGTATTAACCTAGTGTTGCTGGGTGGTAACTAGGGCGTTGCTAAGGTTTGACTAATTTGCTTAATATCCCAAGTCACACATTTCTGTGGTATTATGATCTCTAGAATCCAGTATGTGGTGCAATTTTTTTTCAATCACCACAGAAACATTGTGATGTTGCTAGGGTAGTCTGGGTGGTTACTAGGGCGCTGCTAAGACATTACTAAATTGCTTTCTAATGCAAAAAGTAAAAAAAATCCCTTCAGTGTAGCATGGATGATGTGGAACGTTTTTCCTGCTTTTTGGTGGTGTTGTTGTTTATCTACCAGACAAACAATATGCTGTTGCTAGGACAGTCTGAGAGGTTACTAGGGTGTTGCTAAGGCATTACTAAATTGCTTACAAGACTAAGTAATAAATCTCCATGATATTATGTTCCTTTGAATACAGTATAGATGTGTGTGTGTGTGTGTGTGTTTTCTCATCTGTCCGACAAACATTGTGTTGTTGCTAGGTCAGTTTAGCTGCTTAGGAACCCAAGTAAAAAAAACCCAAAAACCTCATGTTACTGTATGTTCGTGTTATGATCCCTAGAATACAGTATGTATGATGTGAATTGACCAGACAAATATTGTGCTGTGGCAATGCTGGTGGTTACTAAGGTGTTGCTTAAGGTATTACTAGATTGCTTATATATTCCCTCTCTCACCTCTATGACAATATGATTCCTAAAATACAGCATGTGCAAGAATACTACTAAATTGCTTAGCCTTAGTAAAAAAATCTTTTTTTGCCTGACAAACATAAGTTAGATTGGGTTGTAAATCATGACCACTAGAAAATAAAGTAATACTGATGCTTGTTTCCCACACACTACTAATAAAGTACACATTCAATACAACATTAACGAACACTTGGAATATTTTACATCTCTATCCCAATGTTATCTCTCTATTTTATCTCTCTATCTTTGTTGGGTGCAGGCGTAACGAATACTGCTGTTTATTAGAGCGTGCTGATTTAAATAAAATGCCTGCACAAACTATACAGCTGTGAAAAAGCAACGTCAATGGGTCTCATTCACTAATAATAGCACACAAGTGTTCTCAGAAACAGTCCTCATGCAAAATCCTGTAAACAGGTGCTTATGCACATTATTTGACCGTAGCTTTGTTCTCATGTTGATGAATTTGGATTATTATAGATGAGGGAGCTCATGCTCGCAATAATTAGCATAACACATCCAAACTAAACTACTTTTATTTCACACAAGCTGTTCTCTACAGAAAAGAGCTGGGCTGATCCATCAAGTGGGCATCTTAACTGTGATACCATTGAGACACCTCACTTTACCTCACATGTTTCAGTGAAAAAAAACATAAATCAAAGATATAAAAACTGACATTGCATTCAATAGAGATGGGCAACAGCAAAAATATTTAAAAAAAAAAAAAAAATACTTTTTGTCCTAGGTAATTTCATGCTTGCAAGAGTGCTCCACGGTTAGCTTAGCAAAATGCTAATACTGAACTACTGAAATCATATTTGAGCAGTTCAGAAGTGTGTCAAAGGATGTAATAGGCCTATTTCTGCATGAAATGTTTGCACACAGGTTTTACGCACAGATATGAATGAGATGAATGAAACGGAGAGAGAAAATGAAGCATTTTTCTCAGTTTTGTTGTTTTCAGTGTATCATGCACAGTTGCATGTTTTCTAACAATATGGATTAGTGCAGCTGGGATTAGGTTTATGAAGGAATTAGAGACAGTTTTAGCATTCAAATGAAGTTACTTATACACTGTACACATGAGATTTGGCAGCACATGTGTTTGGGACTGTAGTGAGAAGAAGAATAGCATACAGATATAAGGATTACAGCATGACTTCTATGCGTTCGCTTTACCCTCTGCTTCTATTCCGCGGCAAACTCGATGTAACTTCAGAGGTTAAGTCCCATGGTATTTCCACCTGTCCAGCACTAGATCAGCCCTTGACCTGTGACCTGTGACATTTAGTAGATTTGATCTGCAGAGCCCCGGTAAGAGGATTGGTTATTGCCTTTGAACTTGTGTTCTTTGCTGTAGTCTGGTGTGGGACGTGAGTGGTGTGCAGGAAGAGTTGTTCCAAACTAAGGAATTTAAAAATATCAATAAATATAGTTTCTTAATGAGGTTGGAATGTGAACATTTTGGTATGTATATATATATATATATATATATATATATATATATATATCTTTCAGACATATTATTAATTAATTCATTAATTCAATGTGTGTAATTTTTTTAATTTTATTATTTTTATTATTA
>JAUMHP010000078.1:5530870-5541052 GCA_032361065.1 Enteromius trimaculatus | reverse complement strand
ATGTGTGTGTGTATTTTTAAAAAGTATTTTCATGTTATATTTCTTTCTGTTTAATGTAGAGGTGGTCTTTAGAAGTGCATTATTCATTTATTGTATTATTTGATATTTATTTTATTTTATTTTACACTTATTCTATGAACATAGACATCTATGAAAAACGCAAATCTTGTTTTTCACCTGCTTGGTATCAGGGTTTTCTGCGGACCCTAGGTTGAAAACCGCTTATCTAAGCAAAAATTCCCTCCTTTGCTTGCGAAGGAAGTACTTTTTTCTAAAGCATTTCATATTTATTCTGTCTTTTCTTCTCAGATTCCCATGGAATGGACCTTTTCGCAGTGGCGGTGCATGAGTTTGGCCATGCCATAGGGCTCGCACACACCTCTGCCATTGAGTCCATCATGCGCCCTTACTACCAGGGGCCAGTGGGCGACCCGCTCAAGTACAACCTCCCATACGAAGACAAGATTCGCGTCTGGCAGCTTTATGGTATGTCCACTCCTTGGTCACAGCTTCTTTCCTCCTTTACTCCTTCGTCTCCCTAATTTAGCTTGAAACAAGTGATGTGGCAGACTGGCAGGCTGCGTTAGCTGAGATCTTCAATCAAACACGGACACCCTGCTATCACTGTTTGAGTCTCGGATGCCTTGGCATTGTTGGAGAAGTGAAAAGTGACAAGTAACGACAACTCGAAGGCGCAGTCTCTCTGCAAGACATTCAGAGAGAGATGCTGTAATCTGTCAACAGTAAACACACAAGGATGACACTAAGAATGAGTTGAGGCTGCCGATAAAGCCGTTACTTGCGCTGTCTGCATCGTTTTATTGCCATGTTCAAAAAAAAAAAAAGAAGGTGCCGCAATTATTAATTTGTTTACTAAAATGAGTGCAAAATTAAACACAATTTTTTACATTTGTATTTATTAGATCTATTTTATTTATTATATTGTATTTAATGAGTAAAATAATATACAATATTAAATTCAAATACAATGAATTCTACATTGATAATATTCAGACATTATATTATAATTATTATTATTTTAATCTCTTAAAGCATCACTGTTATTTTAGTATCATTGTAATCATAATATAAATTTTATTTTAATTAGTTTTATTAGAAATCTTTCATTTTCATTTGATTTATTTTTTTGTTGTAGTAATTTTTCTTTTACATTTATTTTCTTTGCATTTTTATATATATATATATATATATATAATTTTATCTTTTTTTTCATTTATATAGTTACATTGTTTTATATATTATATGATATACTAATATAGATTTCATACAAATTTTGAGGGGTTTTTTTTTTTTCATTCTCATTTAAAAACTCTCTACTTTAGTTATTTGTCTATTAGTTATATCACGAGTTTGCGCTTACTCTTTAATAGAGAATAAAGCAGATTCAGTGTGAATGAATAAAGCAGATTTGGCGTGCTGTCCGGGGAGTGAGCCGGGAGAATCGGCAGACTCCGAACCCTAGCGGCTTGAACCCTAGGCGGGGTTTTTAGTGGTTTGAGTCCGGCTCGATCTCCGCATGCCCCCCGGAGGAAGTTTGTAGACTTAGGAGGAGAAGGGGAGGTGGAGGGTGCATGAAAGCGAGATGCGAATGAAGGGAAGACTTGACTATTTATAGTCAGAGGGGAGATAGTGATTGGCGAATGCTAACGAGGTGATTGATTAGGTAATGCGGAGTTGGCTGTGATTAATTCGTGCCACGCTTCTCCTGAAATATGTTATTATCAAAACATTCACTTAAAAATTTTATCAATTATTTAGTTTGTGTTTTAGTGTGAGACTTTTTACATGCAATTACTACTATAATAACAAAAAATTATGGATGAAATCAACATCATCAAGTAAGTAATCATACAAGGAACCATAAATTGTAACCATGAGTTGTTATGGAAAGAGCGCATTCATATCATTCTGACTGGCATCTCAAAGTGGTTCAGCAGTTCCTCCATCCCTTCCCACTCACACTACCCTGTTTTTAGCTGAAGTGCTCATTGTAATTTGCACTGATTGGTACCACATGCCCCCTCTGCAGACTGCCCTTTTTTGTGATCCCACCGGGCAAATAACGTCCCCAAACGCGAGGCATAGAGAGCAGAAGTGATTTGGTTTGTATAGGGGGACTATTGTTTTAATTACATGGCAGTGTTGAGATTAATTGGTCGTCACCATAATTTGGACCCTTCTAATCAACATGCAGAACGCTGACCAGCACTATAAACACACATGGTGGGAAGCAAAGAGATAGAGAGAGTTATAGAAAGGGAAGGAAGGATCAAGATAGGCTCAGAGACAAGCAAATACTAGAATTTAGAGTAGTAGGTGAATGCAGGCCAAGTGTTTGATATACTGCTTTTCTGCAGTTTAATGATTATTGTAATGTTTAATGATGTAAAATGTTTTTTTGTCCAATTAATTAACCCTAGTGTCCTGCTGAGATTGACTTCACTGACTTTATTTTAATAATAGTATTTTGTGGTTGACTTATTTCCTATTCAAATTCTTTTAATATGTTCCTTTGCTTCTCAGATGGTTCTCCTGAGAAAAAGACTGCAATATTCTCAGGTGTCTTCTTGTATGTTTCATCTCAATAATGCCTCAAGTTGTGCTCTGGCATTTCAATATGAACTGAACTAAATGGTCTCCAAAGACCAAATTATCTCAGCCATGCTATCCACACTCAATTCTCTTACCGTAGATCAGCAGTTAAGAGTCTCATCTGTGTCTACTTCTTTTTAGAAATGTCTGATAACAAGTTAATAAATAAAAAAAACATAACTGAGAACTAAGAAAAAAGTAATAGTTTCGAAATTAACCTTTTGATTTTATTTTCTGCTTTAGTTATGCAAAAATGTTGTCATACAAAAACTTTAATGAAAGATATATAAGCACTTTCAAATGAACTTTGACAGCTTATGAATACATTTTATTTTATTTATTTTTATTTTTTTAATTTACTTTTACTTTACTTAGAAGTTATTCCATAGACCATACTAACCTAAACTTTAACCCCTAGGGTATACAGACAAAATAATTAATTCTGTATCATGTTAATAATTTAAAATTAGGCAGTCCTAATTTCATAATTAATATTGTTATTTATATATTAATATATTTATTTATACCATCTATTTTACGAAAAATACCTAACAAAAACAATTTAAGTCTTAGTTTATGTTTATTCCAACAGTTACTAATACATTATTAAAATCAAAAGTCGTACCTATTGATGTTATAATAAACCTGAGCAGTACTAATACTGAACAGTAGCATTTTATAGATTAATATAAGATTAATAAATACTCTAACAATGTATTGCTCATTGTTAGTTCATGTTAGTTAATGCATTAAATACAGTAAACAAATGGAACGTTACTGTAAAGTGTTACCAAATTATTATGTTTAATGATTTAATTTACCTCCAGTCATTTAATGGAATCCCAAACATTTTTGATGAAGAATGTGCAATGCATTTTTTTTTAATAATCAGTTATGAATATATCATCCACACACAAAATATGTCTACTTATGTTAGACATATATGTTTCTGAGCTATTAAAAGGTGCCCCAAACAGATTAAAAAGTTAAAGAAATAGCATACTTTGAACAGAAATAGTATTTGATTTCAAACTTGTACGTTCTGTTGATTGTTAAACTACATTTTCTCTGTCTTATGTGGCAATAGTAGTTTTGCAAAACTCATTTAATGAGACTGGCTGTTATCTCTACTCTTGAGTTATTATTTGAGTGTTTGTCAAAAGTTAAAGCACACACTTAGCGTGTGTTCCTCAGAAATGTGCCGTTTTTATGCTTTTGCACAAGTTCAACTCGCCTTGTGTTTTGTCAGGTGTTCGAGAGTCCGTATCGCACACGACGCAGCCAGATGACCCCTCTCAAACCGCCGAACCTCCCGTCCTGCTTGACCTTCCTGAAAACAGATCCACAATACCGTGAGTCAACAAATCCACACTCCTCTAAATATCCTGAATTGCAGAGGTAGCGGTCCATCATTTAGAAGGAAAGTATGCATGGTATTCATAACCGCACTCAAACCCTCCTGAAGCAAATGCCAGAATGCCACAAATTACAGACTTGATTTCTGACTGCTAGTAAGCAAGCATTTAGCTGCACTGAGAGCAGCTTGCACCTCTCTGTTTCCTCTCTCTCCATCATCATGGCAGATGCGTGAGACAGGTAGATTTAGTTTGACAAAGGTCAGTAATATATTCCTCTCAGAGAGCTCAGCTAATAAGCTGTGAATGAAGATCTTTGTTAATAAAGTGTCAGGCGAGTTCCATCTCACAAAAGCAGCTCTGTCACCGTAATTGCTCCATCATTAGCATCCCAGCCACGTCAAAGTGCTAAGTCAGTCATTAGCCGAGGGGATAACGCATTCAGAGATTCTGTTGCAAGCTGGTGATAACATCTTTATTGATTTGCCTAAACTAAGCAGTTAGGACATTCGAGTCTGGTTACACATATAGCCATAGCTAGTAAAAATATAATACTGTACCGTACAGACTTAAGGAAAAAGTGCTAATTAAATTCAATTCAAATTAGCACCAGCGGCTTGTGCTGACTTTAAACTGGATATTTAAATGTTAGAGAAAGCAGTGCATATTTTAGAAAAACTTGAAAAATGTCTTGAGACAAATACTTATACTTTAAGTTGCAGCCTACACTATTTTAGTTTTGTTTTATATTTAATTTCATATTTTAAATTCTATGTATTTTGTATAATTTTATTTTCATAAACAATACAAAATATTTTGTATCTATTTGCTTTTTTAGCATTTAAATGTTGTTTTATATTTTATTTATTTTTTGTAATATATTATGATTTATGTAACTTTTTATTTGATATAATTTTATTATATTTATTAGATTTTAATATTAATTTGATATATTATATTTATTTATTTATTATATATTTTATTTGGTTAGTTGTTTAGCATTTTTTATTATTTTATACTGTTTTATTTTCTCATTTTTATTTATTTATTTACTTAAATAAATAATACATTTATGGACATTTTTTAGCAATTTGTTTTATTTTGTTTTGTTTTTTTGCCCGAATGCAACTTTTCCCCTTTCCAGACAGAAGTTGTAGTTAAGACATCTACCAGTAGGGCCTAACTAGACCATGTAAACCAGCTAAACCATGACTCCTCGGGTATTTTCAAAATAATTGACTCTGGATCATGCAATTATTTAAAAATTATGCAGCTGTGAACTTACTCTGCATTGCACCGAGGCTGCATGATCACCTCAAGGTGTGCATAAATTTTAAATAATTCAGAGGTCTGTCATCAATTATTCTTTCCATAATCAATGATTTACTCATGTAAAGACACAAACACTTCTAATAGTGAAAATCTCATGCTCTACCTTCACATACCTTGCAAAGCCATTTGTTTAAAGCTTATCTAATTCATTTTTATTTTCTATTTGTATGACCCCACAGACCTGCCCCTGATGCCCCTGACAGATGCACTAGCCACTTTGATGCTGTAGCCCAGATTCGAGGGGAGGCCTTCTTTTTCAAAGGTAAGAACACCCTGAAGTCGAAATCAGTAGATTTAGCAAAAGACTAAATATAAAGTATACATCCTTTTTTGTGCATAAATATATATCATTAAAAATTTAAAATAAATAAATGGCATTGGTATTTTTTTTCTTGTTTTGCATTATCTTGGAACTTTCAAATAAATTGAATTTAATAGAAAAGCATAATTGCATAAGATTAGATGACTAAAATTCATATCATTGTATTATGATACAATCAGTATACAGTATATATATATATATATATATATATACATTTAGATTTTATTTAATTGCATTTAATTTTCTTATCCTATTAGACTTATTAAAGTAATGTTAAAATACAAAATAATCAATTTTCTGTTTATTTTATTATTTTCTTTTTTTATCATGATGCAAAAATCTTTAACTTGGACTGTTGTGAAATTGTTTTAATTTCCCTGTTTAGTCATGAATGCGCTGTCTGCTGACAACTGCTGTCTGCATTTTGCAATATTATCATTTATGCACCATATTTGCTTGGCTGGTTCTGCCAGCTGGGCACCCTCCTACCCACTGCCCCCGGCCATGCACACATTCCTCGCTTTATCAACCAACGTCCCTTATACATATCACATGATAGAGCATAATTGCACCATAAGCTTACACAAACACACAAATAATCACACATTCTTACTGTCAAACTTCTCTGCAGGGAAGTATTTTTGGCGTCTGACGCGTGAGAAGCACCTGGTGTCGTTGAGGCCAGCTCAGATCCATCGCTTCTGGAGGGGTCTGCCTGCCAACCTGGACAGCGTGGATGCTGTATACGAGAGACCTGGAGACCACAAGATAGTGTTCTTTAAAGGTAAATACCTGGAGTTAATCTTCTACTAAGTTAATATTTCATGCAACCCTTCGATATGACCATTTACTTGTCACCTTAAGTACTGCACGTAACCCATTCTGAACTGGATGACTGCAACACATTAGCGTTGTGGTGTCGTGTTTAGTGCAATGCATTTAGAAATTGCCGATATCTAGTTTTACACTGTTTTTCGCTTCAGGCAGTCAATAATCTGTTGTAATTCCACAGTTAAAGAGATCAATAACGTCTCTATCAAATGCTTTTTAAAAAGAGACCCTCTGATAATGTAGTTAATTCCAGCCATTTTAAACAAAATGCTCCCTAGAGCGTAAACACTCACTCTTCTGAAAATTCTTGAAATGATTGGAATTTAACAGTCTAGAGTTATGTAAATGTCATTTTTAATAAGAGTTGGACTACAAAGCAAACAATGTCCTTCGAAGATATAATGCGAGAGTGTTTTGAAGTCCTCAAATCCAATTTCAGCTCAAAAGCATGGAGGTAAAAAGAACACGTGTTGTATATATAGAGCTTTTAAATGTATTTCACAGCAGTTGTTTTCTCTAAACTGCTTTGCTGGTAATGAAGCATACAATTTTCCCACCTCACACTACGTCGTTCTCACTTCTCTAGGTGGGAAATATTGGGTGTTCAAGGATAATAATGTTGAAGAGGGCTACCCACGGCTTGTCACGGACTTCGGACTGCCTGCGGAGGGAGTGGATGCTGTATTTGTTTGGCTGCATAATGAGAAGACCTACTTCTTTAAGGACAGCCGTTACTGGCGTTACGATGACCATCTGCGCCGTATGGACCTCGGCTACCCAAAAGACACAGCGCTGTGGAAAGGGATCCCATCTCAACTTGATGACGCCATGCGGTGGTCTGACAGTAAGTACTGTGAATTGGGAACTTTAAGCAATTTTCCTCGATGTTGACTTTGAGGCACAAAAAACGAGTCGCTTACCTTCCAGAATGGAAAGTCCGAAATGATATCTGCTTGTCTAGGCTGGTTCATAGCAGTTCACTGCTGAACTAGGTGAAGAACAGAACAGCCATGCAAAATGTAATGACACTAAATGTTAAAAATTGTAATTCAGAGCATAGCTTTAAAGGGATCGTTCAATTTTTTTAAAGTCATTGTTTGCTCATCCTCATGTAGTTCCTAACTATTTTAAGCTGAGCACAAAAGACCCTGTTGACTTCCAAAGTAGTTCTTTCTATAGTTTTTCTTTTGATTACCAGCATTCTTCAAACCATTATCGTTTATGCTCCACATAAGAAAGAAATTTATACAGGTTTGGAATGATATGAGGGTGAGTAAATGATGAGATTGTTCGGGTGAACTGTTCCTTTAAAACACGCTTTATGATATGCTCTCAAAAGTTGACAAAACCAGCTTTTAGCAGATGTAAATATTTTAACTGTGGTACATTTATGGAAAATGGGCCACAATGTTGTCTCATTTTATACACATAGATGTCCAAAAAATGGTCTCTAAAATGAGAACATCTTGCCATATAAATAATTAATACTGTGTGTAAATGCCCCAAAATAGCAGTAGCAAGCAGCAAATCATGTTTTTTTCCAGGCCGTGACATATATAAAAAAAACGCTTTAGCACCGCAACATCTGTTGTTTTAGTATTATTTATACCATTATTTATAAGTTTTTGTATTTATTAATTCTTTATATGCTTTTATCTTTTGGGGGTTTTGTAATATTTTAGTTTAGTTTTATGTTTAGTAATTCTTGTATGACTATTATTTCAGTTCATTGACACAGCAACATTTTTTTATTTAGTATGTATATTTCAAATAACAAAAGCTTTCATATTATTTCATATTATTAAATAATTATTAAATAATTTAATAATACTGCTCAGCATGCTCCCAGCATCCAGTTTCAACTGAAAACACAGAAAGGAAAACTCCCTAAATCAGCCACAAAATTAAAATGTGTGTGCTCATTATCTTCCATCGTGTGCAGAACATATTTAATAAAATCTCCAAAACGACTCTTTAATGCTTTATGCGTGATATTAAGGAACGGTTTGCAGTTTTATGACCCTGATCTGCCTTGGAAGATATGATTTTATTTGGGTGGAGAGGATGTTAGCCAGGCAGGTGTTTTGATTGTGTGGTTGTCATAGCAGCCGTTCTGAACTCTATGTGAGCTGAATGGAGAAAGGGGCATAATGTCCTGTCATGCCTAATGCACGGCATTGTGCTTAATGCACAGCAAGCTCCTCGTGGTGTCCTCAAGGATGAAGAAAAGGTATTTGAAATTCTGTGGTGGATCGAATCAAGCTTGTGTTAAATAAAAGCAAGTACATAGCTAAGCACTTTCATGCAAAAACACACATACAGCCTTTTTCCATGTTGTCTGTCACACCAGTACTGTCAAAATTGAGTTGATGCATTATTCAAAATGATGAACTGTTAACCCATGTATAAAATCCAAAACACATTGTCGCCATATTCCAATTATACAAATTGATTGACTGGTAGAAAGCCTCTTTCTGATGAAGAAAAAAATGCAGGCTTTTTCTACTGCTTTTCAGAAAGCTTAGAACTGGCACATTTCTCAGAATACATATTTCAGTAGTATCTATTAGAACATTTTATGATCGTTATTTCCAAACATTAATTGCTTCCTGAAACCTGTAATTAAGCATTTTGAACATTTTCTAAATGTCACCCCCGACTCGTGAAATATACCATCAATTGTATGAATGTGAAGGCCAGTTATTTTGCATTTTATGCATAATATTAACCTATAAAGATGGCCATTTTTGGAAATTGTGTCATGTCTCGCTTTTTTTTCTTAGTGTCTCTTACCATTCTTTACAAATGGCAAGTTAGGGATCGTTTTGACACAATTACATTTTTGTGCACTGTTTTATCCACCAAATCGTCTTTGCAGTTTTGTACATTACTAATGCACACACAAGCACAGTTTTAGGCTCCACTTGACATACCAGATCTTTTTCCCTGCGGTTCCTACGTAGGCTGAGTAAGGGGCAGAGAAGGTGTCTCATCAGGTGTTGTTCTCAGAGGCTTTGCCAACCCCACGGGAAGAGCTCTGAGCGAAGAGTGAGAGCAAGCCACACTTGTAAACTGACAACTCCTAGCCTCCACGAGAGGGAAAAAGTATCAGCTGGAGGAGGTGCTGGCAACAGTATCCTGTTCAGATAGACAGCACTGAGGGCCAATTTGACCTGCAGAGTGAAACAAAGAGAGATAGTAAAGCTTTTCTTCAGATGGGACAAATGCAAGCATTAGGCTGAACCAAAGGCAAAATGTGTTGGTGATTCTAGATTCTGTTTAAAGGGGCTATTGTCTTGTGTCTCATCCTCCATAACACATGATTTATTGAGCTGTCAGTGTAGAGTGCAAAAGAAATCAATTTTAAAAATCAACTTCTGTCATCATTTACTCACCCTCAAGTCATGTTAAACTCATAGGACTTTCTTTTTCCTGCACAAAATGAGATATTTAGCTACATTTCTGTGCTGCTCTTTTCCATATAATTAAATTAGGTAAATAGGGACAAAAAAACATACGAGCCTGTGCCCTTTTATAAAATCATGTGATATCTTTGTGTGAGGAAAAAATGCTTACTGTTTAACAATGTTACAAAGTAACTTTGTTATTCTACATTTTACAGCCACTTATGTATATGTTAAAAACATTTCAGATTGTCAGTTGTTGTGTCTAAAATATTTACTGAATATTCATCCCCAGGATAATATTTCAATAATTTAACACACGTTT
>JAUMHP010000078.1:5493181-5504364 GCA_032361065.1 Enteromius trimaculatus | reverse complement strand
ATATTTATTTATTTAATTATTTAATTAATAATTTTTATTATTATTATTTTATTTTTTTTAATTAAAAAATAAAGTATAATTGCAAATATCTTCACATTGCATTAACAGGGTGTTTCTGCTGCGGGTCAAGTTGTGTCCCTGAAGGTGTGGATGATTGACAACATCTTGGACAAAATTAATGCACATCTGCCACCTCACATAAGAATTTTAGGTCTGATCCCAAAGTTTATTATTTATATGTTTCTGTTCAGTGACTCAGTATTATATGTGTATTGTGTACTGTTGTATGTATTATAATTTTAAAATTACTTTTAAAGTTCACTACTTTTTTTTTTTTTTGCTTTTGTAATTTTAAAAAACTCCATTTAGCTTTTAATAATTATTTCAGTTCTACAGATTTTTTTTCCTCAAGTATAAATATTAATATAAATAGTGTAATAAATATTGCATCTCATTACAGCTTTATTTTCATAAGGAAAAGATTTTTAATAGCGTTTGTTAACAATGACGATACTGACCGATATCTCTACATCATGTACATCATTTAAATGTTCTCAAACTTACAGGTTATAGGAGAGTCACGGGTGGCTTCAATTCCAAAAACAACTGTGATGCCAGAACGTATTCCTACATGCTTCCCACTGTGTCTTTCTCCCCAAAGGATTATAACCAGGAGGACACTTCCTTCCGTCTGAGTTCAGAGACCCTTCAGAAGGTCAACCGCTTATTTAGCTTATACAAAGGCACCCACAACTTCCACAACTTCACTTCGCAAAAAGGTCCTCGGGACCCCAGTGCCAAGCGCTACATCACCCACATGTCCTGTGGAGAGCCGTTTGTGAGACAGGAAGCTGAGTTCGCCGTCATCACCGTAAGAGGCCAGAGCTTCATGATGCACCAGATCCGGAAGATGATCGGCCTTCTGATCGCTGTGGTCAAAGGATATGTAGATGAAGGAGTGATCGAGAGGAGCTGGGGAGAGAACAAAGTTGACGTTCCCAAAGCTCCTGGGCTCGGGTTAGTGCTGGAGAGGGTGCACTTTGACCGATACAACAAACGCTTCGGAGGAGATGGCATCCATGAGACTCTTGAATGGACAGAGGAAAAAGAAGCCGTCAATGCTTTTAAGGACAAGCACATTTATCCCAGTATTGTGGAGACAGAACTCCATGAGAAGTCCATGGTGAACTGGATGGCCACGCTATATATCCATGATTTTGAAGCAACGGTAACAGGAACCCAAGAGCGCAAAGTAGGTATTGTTTTGCTGGTTTGTTTAAACGTAATAACACTAATATTTATTATTTTTCATTCTGCCCTATTGTGGAAGGATTGAATATGTATTATAGACACTAATGTTCATCCAATTGCTTTTGTTTTTTAGGAAGATGATGAAGATGGAAACGTATCTGACTGAATCACTCAGAAGCAGTTTTTTTTCTCTTTTTTTTTTTTTTGTATTTACTTGTGCTAACAATACTTTCCAAAGATTCCATTGTAATTACAATTCTGAAATAAACAGATGATTTTATTAAGGCTTGTTGCAGTTTTCCTTTAAACAGTTTTCTTTCCATTAAACCATTAAAAAGTTTTGTACGGTTCTTTTGTTAGTCGATTTATTCTAATAGATATTTACTATTTTATATATATTATAAATATTAGGCGCATTACAAAGTTTTTTCTCCAAACAGCAGTGGCTCAATTTATTTATTTTTTTGTGTTTGTTTTGTTTGATTGAAGACACTAGATTTTTAAATGAAGAAATCCAACCTCTGAACTCACTTGGTAATCACAAACCGTAAAAGAGTAACTCGTATCATGGTAGGCTACATATATATCTGACACTGAATCACTGCTTTTGACAATAAGCCACTACTTAATAAAGACATTCGAAAAGTTCAAATTGAAATTAATTTTTAAAATACAGAGTAACAATTAATAACAGATAAGTTATTAATACCTCATAACTGTAGTCGGCGTCTTGCAGTTCCTCAGCTGGCCGCCAGGGACCTCATCCTTCGACAGGAGCACACACCAACACATGTTTAGTGAAACAATCATGGCGCCGTCCACGGATAGCAACGTGAAAGAAGAAAACAGTCAGGTTACATTTAAAAAAGATATAAATACTAAAATAGGTCTCGTACTGCAAAACAGGAAACATGCTAACGACATATTCGACGTCATTGAATATTTGCAGGTAACGTTATGTGATGTTTATTTCATAGTGAACTCAACTCGTTATTTTCTGCTCTTATAAAACATTGTTTTCTCACTTGCAGTCCGCAAAGGTTAAAGAAATCATTTTCGCCACCGATGCTTGCAAAAGGGTTTTCTGTCAGTTGTTGGTCAGAGGAGATCTTTACGTCGGTGATTTACCTCAAGAAGAGGGCCTTATGAGTGGTAAATTACTGCATTTTAAGATCACCGGATAAACAAAGTTAATGTATTAGACTGACATCTGCCTGTCCAGTGTAACGTTATCTGTATTTTACTCCAGAGGAACGCTTACATATTTCATATGTGGGTGTAACAATGCCATATTGTACCAGCTATCTTGTCAAGAGCTTATATCATTAATTGTTTATATAAGGCGAGACACTACAGGTGAATAGGGTAACATTTTTAAGAGGGATTTTAGGATATCTGTTTTCATTACCTAGGAAATCAAAATATACCATCCATAGCCTTAAAAATAGCCATATTTTTTCTTTAAAATGTCACTTAACTCAGGCCAGGAATGATTTATTAACAAATCCCTCTGTAAATATCTTCAGAATACTAGTGAGACTATAACTGGAAAGTTTGGTGTACATAGGTGCAACATAGGCTGAGATATTGGTACCGGAAAATGACAAAAAGCTCATTTTGAGAAAACGGCCTTTGAAGATTTAAATACGGGAAGAAAGTTATGGTCACAAGTAACCAAAATGTTATAAAATAATAATTTTAATGTATTTTCTTAACATCTTCTTTATAGTTTTTCGAAAGAACACATTTTAAGGGACTGAACTAGCCCAAAATCACAAAATTGACCAATGCATAAAAAAACCTGATGTTTTTGCCTGTAGTGTCTTGCCTTAATAATTCGATAATTTTTTAAAAATACTTTTTTAGTCAACTCAACTCTAAAAAGTAAACTTAAACGGTAAATTTCCCAGGTGATCGCAGTGCTGAAGAGAAGTACCGTATGTTCATGAGACACCGTTACAACAACTGTGTGGAGCATCTTCTGGAGAACATAGGCCATGAAGTTTACCAAGTGAAGGTGAGTAACATGATGGTTTAGTTTGTATAAACCTGGTATTTATGAAGTTTACCTATGTAGCAAATTGGAATATAAACAAATCAGATATCGAATAGCTCATTTTAACACTTTAGCTTATTTCTTTTAGTTAGACGCCAAGATAAAATGTCAGATTTTTTTTAATTTAAGGTTTTCGTTTAATATTTACATTTAATTTTATTTCAGTTACTTTACTTTGAGTTGAAAATTACAGCTGTGTAACACACTCTCCCATATCTGACAGACTTGTGATTGATGTCCATTATTTTCATATTTTCCAGGAAGCGTCCCTCCTTGCGTTGATGAAGTTTGTTGCAGCGGAAGGCAAACACCCTCTCCAGAATCTGGACTTGACTGAGCACTACAGCTTTCCCAGGGAGCTCTTACAGGTTGGTTTTCTTTCAAACTACATGTACTGAGAAATGCCGGGCACTGAAGTCACACACATAAACCGTTTATCCCTCTCGTGTGCACAGACCCTGGTGGAGCATATTCTCTCGACGAAAGAAGACATGTCGCTGCTCATCTCCAGGTTTCAAGAGTTTTTGGAGATGAACGATGTGAGCTTCTACACCATGAGTTCAGTACGAAACAACATTTACAGAGTCATGGAGCGAAACAAAAAGGTGTGTGTGGTTGCCAGTGTTTCTGCATATTTATTCTGTCTTATTTATTATACCAGCTTATTTTTCTTCTTTTTTCAGGCTGTGATTCCTGTATATCAAAGCAATGTGTTCACACTCCTTTCAACCATCAACGTACCCAGCGACGGATCAAAAATCAAAAAATTTCTTGTCAAACAAGCATGTCAGTACTAATGTTTTATTACTGTGGTATTGTCCCTAACGAGCAATGTCCTTCATTAACACTGTTTCTCCCTGTGCTTTACAGACAAACCTAATGAATGGAAAGTAGCCAAACTAAAGGTAAGTACTTTTTATGATGCATTTCTGCAATTTTAAAGTTCATTCTGACATTATAAATATATTAATTCTTTCACACAGGAGCATAAACGAGCTTTTGAGCAAATGTGGCTGCTGTTTCTCAGGTACAAGGTAAAACAACCCTCACAGTGGCATCACACTATACTAATTGTCTATAAAGACAAGTTTCCTTAACTGTTTTTTGGACTCCAATAGTTACCTAGCAGCATGTACAAGAAGATCCTGGTCATCCTTCATGAGTCAATAATGCCACAGATGAGCGATCCCACACTTCTGATCGACTTCCTGAGCGCTGCCTATGACATTGGTGAGCCCAGGGTGTACTAAACAATTATTATTCATGACATTATCTGTTGTACAGTATCTGTAATGCAGATTTTTTTTCTCAGGTGGGGCGATCAGTTTGTTGGCTCTGAATGGCTTGTTCATCCTCATCCATCAGCATAATCTGTAAGTATTAAACCTGATAATTCTCTGATCGACGTGAACATTTTAATATTTAATATCGCTGTCTTTGTTGTGTAGGGATTACCCAGATTTTTATAAGAAGCTGTACAATCTGCTGGATCCCTCCATCTTCCATGCCAAGTACAGAGCACGCTTTTTTCACCTGGTGAACATCTTCCTCTCGTCAACGTAGGTTTGCTTTCTACGCTTTTGTTTTGGTTAAAGATCAATATGAGCACGAGTACGTAAATGTCTTGTTTTATTCTTAAATGCTGTGAAATAGTAACCTGTCTGCTCTGACATGTTCCGACAGACATCTGCCAGCCTATCTTGTGGCAGCGTTTGTGAAGCGTTTCGCTCGCCTGTCTCTGACAGCACCACCTACAGCTCTCCTCATACTTCTGCCATTCATCTGTAATCTCATTCGCCGGCACCCCTCGTGTAGAGTTCTCATCCACAGACCCAGCGCTGCAGAAGGTATGTCACTAATAGAAAAAGCAATTCTTAATCATGTAAAATAAATGCAGATTTATTTATGCATAGTTACTTTTTAAAATAATTATATGTATTTTAATTGCATGTTTTATTTATTTGTGAATAAATAACTATTTGTGTGTGTTTAAATGTTCACTTATTTCTCATAAATTACCTAAATATTAAGTTAAATGTATTTTGGTTATTTATTATAAATTACCTATTTTAATATTCTTAATGTTTAATTAATAACTAGTTATTCTAAAAAAGATTTTTGTTATTTTTATTTATTCTTTTAATCTATATTTTTATTTTATCGTTATTATGTTGTCTTACATGGTAAAAAATACTATTTATTCCAAAAATGCATATATTTATTTATCTTAATTTTAACCTGAATATATTTATTTATTTTTTAGATCGAAAATATGTACATTTACAAATATATACATATACATATTTTATTTATTTATTGTGTATTTTTTGTTTAATATTTATTAAAAATTGACACTTTGTGTTTATTTAAAAATATATTTATTTTTTGAATTTATTTATTCATTAAATTATTTATTTAATATATATATATTTTTTTTTATTCATTACTTTTTATCATTTATTTATGCTATGTAGTATTCATGGAATACAGTGACATTCATCTGTATATATTATAAAAAAAATAATTTATTTTAATCAGAGCCTTGTGATGACCCGTATGTGATGGAAGAGGAAGATTTTACTCAGTGTCATGCTCTGGAGAGCAGCCTATGGGAGATTTATGTAAGTCTAAATCCAAGAATCTCCATATAGTTGTTTATTTGGAGCTGTCCTTCCTGCCATCGACATTCTGACTGCCTCACCATCAGAAAACTTGACAAAGAATTAACCTATGAATATCTAAAAGGATATTGATGAAAAAAGGCCAATCTGTTTTTAGACGTTGCAGAAGCATTACCACCCAGATGTGGCCAAAGCTGCCATGATCATCAACGAGCCACTGACTGAACAGGAGGAAGATATCACAGAACTTCTAGAGCTCTCAACATTTGAGGTAATAAGCAATATTTGGGAAATTTTGATAGTTGTATCTGCCACGTGTTACAAGTATAAAATTGTAAACTAATAATTTTCCCCTAATGCCAGCTAATGGAGCGAGAACTCAAAGCTGAAAAGAAGACGATACCGCTGGAGTTTGACACGGCTACAGAGCTCCTGAAGAGCCCTAGAGAGGTGCTCGGAGTGCACTTTTCTCTAGAGTAACCTATTTGCAAATATGTTCTTTCCTATGTATTCTTTGTATTAAAAAAAATGTGTGCAGTCCATTCTTGGGCTAAAGAAATAAACATTTGCAACAAATGAGCCTGTGCTGAATATTTTGTGTTTTCTTGTAAATGTTGATCAGACTATATCACTTTTCTTTTTGCTGTAGTCTCAGTACTATTATATATTAAGCCTCTCCAAACATATCAGCATACATCACAAAAAAAAACCTTACCTCTAATAAAAAATAGCATTACACAAAAATCCAGCAGCTTTGTTTTGCATAAACATGCTATATATAATGTTATGTAAACTTTCTATGTTGCGATTCTGTGCTTGCTGTTGATGCTGCAGCATATCGTCTTCGCTCCAAGCCTCTAGGTGTCGCTAATGTAACACGTTCATTCCAGCACTTCAAAACGCAGCAGTGGTAAATGAAGTATTTCTCTGTTGTTGTGCTGAACTTCGCTGTAGTGTTTGCATTTCCCAGTCCCGCTTTTGCTATAATGTCCGCCGAGCGTCTCGCTAAAATCCCAGAGGTTGATTTAGACCCCAACGGCGTCTTCAAATACGTCCTCATACGGGTGAACAGCAATGACGACGATTCGTTTGTTGATATTGTGAGAGGATACGCATGGGCCGAGTATCATGGTAGGGATCCATTGAAATGTTTGAATGAATGACAGGTGTTGGGGAGCAGTGTGCAGAGTTATTGAATGATTTTGAACGTGACAAAATCCATACATTTTAATTAGCTGAATAGTAGCTGCCTTTTTGTGAGCGCGCCAGATTTTGGTTCATCCAAACTTAATTAACACCTTAAAACGTTGTGTTTTGATTTTTGAATCCGTGTAAGATTACATTTTGAGTTAAATAAATCCACCCATTAAAGTGTTGCTAATAAATGATGATGTTTCTTTTAAGAATCTTTTACTTGAACCTTAAACAGTCGTTCTGCACTAATATGCGTTGACTCGTTCACTGAAGTGACTCATTCAAAACACAAACGGTCTCCATAATAACGTTAATAGGAAAAATATTATTTTCTCTTTCTTTCTTCCTCTCTTTTTCCTCTCTAGTCCTTTCACGTATTCTTTTAACATGCTTTACTGTGAAAAAGCACTTGAGTTTGCTTAAATACAAAATAAATAGTCTTTCGAGATATTATTGCAGTTTATATTATAGTCTTATTGCAGTTTTTAGGAACTTTCTCCACACATCTGATAGGAATACAAAACCTTTTATCTCCTCAAGCTGATATCTATGACCGTGTGGCCGGAGAACTGGAGAGAGGCGGAGGACTGGATTGTGAATGTCTCGGAGGTGGAAGAATCAAACATGACAGTGCCGCGAAGAAGATCCACGTCTACGGTTATTCCATGGTACGCATGATGTTACAATGTTAAACAATCTGTATTCATATAATTTGATTATCCAGTAATCAGCTCCTCTTTTTCAGGGATTTGGGAGAGCAAAGCATTCTGTTTCCACAGAGAAGATAAAAACCCATTACCCAGATTATGAGGTGACCTGGGCTGATGAAGGGTACTGAAAGGCTTTCACAGGTTAAACGACAGCTGCGAATAAGGATGACCTGCAAACCTACTGGTCTTAACGTAGCATTCAAGTCTTGATGTGCCAAGGCTGAAAAAAGAACAGAACTTTAATAGTTTTCTGATGTGGATGGATGGATGGATGGATGGATGGATGAGACATTTACTCCAAAAAGAGAGGCCATCCTCATTATGTTTGATTGGTGTTAACTCATGTGTAGATAAACACATGGTGAAAAAGAGAAAGGAATGCAATTATGTTCATGTCCATTGGTCTTTAAATATAGGAAATGATGACATAAAGCAGGTTAAGTACTTCATCCAAATCATAAAATGATATATAGTGACAACCTGACATCCATGTCACAATGAGGGAAATATCTTGTTAAAGCAAATTACTGTGCTTATGTACAACATATAAAATATATTTTGTAATTTAATTATTTCTAAATCCCCATGCTATAAATCTGGACCCTAAGACCTGATCGGTGGTTGTAAACCTTGCCTGATTAACTTGACGATCCACATCCATTTATCAGCACTCTTAATAAAACGTGCCATTAGGAGCAATGACTTTCTAGACCTAACGGCATCCGGAGAATGTCAACATTTTAAATTTGCAACGTTCGAACATTCAAGTCTGAAGATTAAAATGGATATCATCTTATATTAGTTGCATTTAAATTCTTACAAGAACTGGGTTGCACAGTTGGATCATATTTAATAAACAAGTTTACTTTTCCCTCTAGTACTGCATCTTTTATTGTGTTGTGTTTCTTTGCTTGTATGTCAAGGTTTACCCTGGAAGGAGTTTGCTACAGTTAGGAAGAGCGGAATGTGCCGTTCGTTTCAGCTAAATCGTAACATTGTCCAGTGAAGTATCTGGTGTCGAGGCCAAAATAAACTGAACTGTCTGTGCTGCGTATTTTCAGAAGGGCAGAGCAGCTTTAATGGAAGGGCCTGGCACACGTCTGGGGGTTAAAATGTAAAGTCCAGGTATTATCTCTGTGTGGAAGCAGGAGGGAGGGACGCAGGTGAAGTTATTAACTTCATGTGTGGCAGGACCGTGCTTACGCTCACTGTACGCTGAAGAAGAGCTCTTGTTCTGTCTTCTGGTGGCACGAGGGAAGACTGGATTCATGGCTTCCTGCCACTGGATTCTTTTTGTGTGTCTCACACTAAATTTCTGTCAGAGGGGTGAGATTTGGTGTTTTTTTTTTTTTTTGTGCTTTTATTATTTATTAGCGTTTAGTTGCTTAAAGTATGACACTTTGGGACATGCATGCACTGTTGAAGATTAGTCTTTTTTTTTTCCGTTTAATTTTTTATTGCTTTCAGTTATACATATTTCTAATGATCTTGTAAATGAATAAGCTCTATTAAGATAAATGGATGTTAAACCTGTATTAATGTAAATGCAGTTCACTTGCTGCTGAACCTGCAGAACTGTCTATCTGAACTATATTCTCAGTTTATACAACCTCTGGTGTTTTACCTCATTGGTTTTATGAACCGTTTGAGAATTATTGTTCTAGTATGTGGAAATGCAGCCTCATATCTTAACATTTGTGTATCAGAGACCTTTGACTGCGTACTACGTGTGATTACTAAAAAGACAGACCTTTGTGACTTCAGCAAGAAGAGGTTTAGAAATCAAAGTGTTTTTCAGATCTTGAAGCCTAAACTCTAAAGATTAAAGTGGACATTTAGGAGCAGTTTCCCGAACAGGGTTTAAGACTAGTCCCAGATTAAAATAAATGTTAAGAGCTGTCTAAACTGGTAAAAGCTTGCACTGAGATATCTTAAAATGCATTATTGCCATTGTTTGGTCTTAAAATGCTCACAGATAATGCAATTTTTTTAAGACATGTTTTTAAAAATTCTTAAATGTTATAAATTAGCAAAGGTCTAGTCCTGGCTTAATCTAGTCCCTATCTGGGAAACCGGCCCTTAAAGCATAAATTAATTGTAGCAAATGAGCATATATAAAGCTGATCATGCAACACTGAAGACTGCATTAATGCTGCTAATAATTCAGCTTTGCCAATGCTGGATAAAAAATAATATATAGATATAGATATGTTAAATGTGCATATTGCAGTTTTTAAATTATGTCTGATCAAAAAAATGCAACCAAGAGACTTATATAAATAAAATAATCTAAAGTTTGAATAGTAATTATGATTTCTCTGCTTAAGTAGGTTCTTTTTTATTGGTGCAGAAATAGACTCCAGAAAAAAACATCTGAGATTTTACAAAAAAAATATTATGTGTGCACAAAGTTAATTCAGCCACTTTACTTTTACCAACTTGAACATAGTTGTAAATTAAATAACTTGCTTTTTATTTACTTTAATAACCCTCAAACGGAGTTGTTTTTTCTTGTAATGGTTACATTTAATGAGTTTTTTTTAATGAAATATTATGCAAATGTCTTGTTCAGTTTGTATGAAATAGATACTAGCTCAAAGCTTTCATCATGTATCTGTAATAGTACAGTAATATAAGTGTGATATGATTGTGGATTTTATACACACAACTGTGAAATGCCAATCACGTGCCTTCATAATCACTCATATTCACTAGCTGTGGCTCTGGAGCGAAATGACTGCAGCACTTCTACAGAAAACAGATGTGATTTTGTTTGTGACTGCAAAGATTGTAGTGACGAGCAAAACTGTGGTAAGACACTGAATGTTTATTTATTCATGCCTTCTGGTATCTGGTTAATGTATTTATGTGTCTTTTGCTTGATGCGTTTTTCTGATCTTGTTTATTGTTTGAATGTCAGGTTATCAGGGAAAGGACTTTGTGTGTGATTTTGAGCACGAGGAGAAGTGTGGATGGACTTTACAGTCAGATGAAGGAGGGTACATGTGGCAGAGACAGCAGAGGGGGAACACACTCCCTGACAGCGGACCCTCCTCTGACTACACCACTGGCACTTCCACAGGTACACGATAACTCCGCTTCCTGCAGGAGTTAGTTATATTTCCAAATTCTGTGAAAGATTGTAGTGCTTAATACAAAGTTACACTGAATTCTAAGCTGTTTCAATTGAAAACAGAAATGCACATTTTGAAGAGGTTGATTTCTTTTTTTATTAACAATATTGATTTGAATTGTACGGTGACCGGGAGGGGACGTTCACTTAGTTTTGTCGTGGCCACGACTTATTAACTCGTGGGAACATGATATTATGTCGTGGCCACGACTTATTAA
>JAUMHP010000078.1:5479422-5492697 GCA_032361065.1 Enteromius trimaculatus | reverse complement strand
TAAACTTTTTTTGTATATTAATTACATTTAGTATGCATCATTAAAAAAATTGAGCTATATATATATTTATATATTTCCTAATGTTTCAGTAACCATTTCAATTCATAAATGTTAGCAAATGCATTAGTTATCATAAACTAATTATTATTAATCATAAACGTGTATATATCTGCATATATCTTTCATTAATAATTCATACTTTACCAGTTAAATTAATTAACATTACCAATGCTAATTTATACAAATTGAAGTTTTAAATCTATTTCTATGTAGAAAAAACATTAACAAAGATTTTTAAAAGCTGTAAAAGTTATATACATGATGCTTAATAACATACTGAAGCGTTGTCAAGATTTGTCTTCATCATGTAATGTGTCTGTGTTCCTCAGGCTGGTTCATGGCAGTGACGGCTGTGACTTCAGATACTCCCAGGACCACTGTGCTTGTGTCCCCTACAATAAAACACTCCTCTCCTACCTGTCGCCTTCGGCTCAGATACTTCCTCTGGGACTCAGGTTGGCACACATACTAACCCAGTCAAAACTTTATGGAAAATTGACCAGTTAATGTGAAGAGCATAATTAAATTAAAACAGTGACACGTCTAACCATGATAGGTGTGTGTTTCAGGTCACACGGAGTTGGGTGACACCCCACTTTGGGGATCTGTGTGGCAAATTGATGGTGAGAAAGCAGTGGTGTGGAGACCAGAGAGCACCAGCATACGCAGCTGGAGGGAGGGCATCATCTACCTGGGCCGCATCTCGGGCCCTTTCCATATCCAGCTTCATTCCAGACGCAGGGAAGGGAAGCAGGGAGATGTGTCCATCGATCAGATGGAATTCCTAGATTGTGCCCTGCCAGGTAAAGAGAAATAGAAAAAGGTTCAAATGAATTAAACAAAACATCATTCAGAATTTAATTTTTTAATTAATTTTTTTTATTTTAAATTGTTTATTTTTTATTTTTTTAGTTTCTTTTCATTTTATGTATTATTTATTCATTTATTTTATTGATTTATTTTTCCCAGATCTCTGGTCACAATCCGTTTTGTTTTTAATTAGAGGAGACCAGATGCGCTCCTGACTCCCTTTTCTTTATTTTTTCTTTATTTTTCTTTATTTATTTATTTATTTTTACAGTTTAGCAAGGTACATATCAAAGGTATGAATACATTTAAAATCCGCTTGACTCATTTTAAATGTTCATGGTCCTTCAGGGATCAATGCATTAGACGGATCACAGTTTTAGTGATATTAACAATGTTTGGCCCTTCTTTCCTTCAGTTCCCCCTGAAAGTGGAACATGCGGTCCTGGATTCGTGACATGTAAGCGGGACGGATGTGTGGAGGACTATAAAGCGTGTGACGGCACAGATGACTGTGGTGATGGAACAGATGAAGAGATCTGTGGTGAGAGACCATGAGAGAGAAATCAGTGATGTGTTAATGATGAGATGTTAGCTGATTCAGTCTTCAGTATATTTGATTCCTGTGTTAGATCTCTAGTCTGGAGTCATAATCACTGATGTATTGTTATGTTGACGTGTATTTAGTACGTAGAGAAAACATGACCTGTGACTTTGAAGATGGCTTTTGTGGGTGGGACCTGCGAACAATATCATCCTTGAAATGGACAAGGACCAATCAGATGAATATATCACTTTCTGAGCCTCTTAAAGGACCTGGAAGAGACCACACAACTAACACAGTGGCAGGTTTGTGTGTGTGTATATATATATGTGTGTAATTTTCTTTTAATTATTAATTGATTTATGGCATTTTATTGTTTAATGTACAAAACTTTTAATACACCATATACAGTACTTTTCAAAAGTTTGGGGTCAGTAAGAATTATTTTTAAGAAAAATAAATCACTTTTATACAGTGAGGATGCATTACATGTTTATAGTTGAATTAAAGTGACAGTAATGATGTGTAATTTTACAAACTATTTCTATTTCAAATAACTGGTTTCCAGTTTTCAGCATTAATGATAATTAAAAATGTTCTTGTGCACCAAATATTATATATATATATATATATATATATTATCATATATAATTATTTCTGAAGCATCTTGGGGCTGATATTCAAAGTTTAATAATATTCATTCTGTATTTTAATCAAATTAATATTTGATTAGATTAAGAATGGTTGGGTATCAAAAACCATTGTTGATTTATGACCCTTTTTACTTTATTTACTTTTTATTTTTCATTTCTATTCTCATTCTAGTATAATCAATGAATTATGGCTCTTTAGGACATTTCTTGTATGTGACCAAACCCAATGTCACGAAGAGTGATTGGACATCTTTTCAAAGCCCTTCCTTGGCACCGACCAATGAGACACATCCTTGTCGGGTAGATATATAGTAACAAATGCCTTACTTAATGCTCTAGTTTTTATCAAAAACATATCCACATAATCAGGTTTATGTGGGTATCTCAATGTCTATGGTGGATATGGCCTTAAATGTTACACCAGTTGTTGATTATTACAGATGGTAATGTACACACACCAGTTCGGCCAGGTGTCAGGTGGACTGTCTGTGTTGGTGGCTGGGGAGAAGATCTATCCTGTATGGGAACGTGGAGGTGCTCTCGGGGACTTGTGGGTAAAAGCTGAGATAGAGTTTGTCGTCAACAGCACGTTCCAGGTACATGAACCCATCTCTCCGCTCACGCCATCTCACGAGGTTGTCACTTTTTATTACACTGCTGTCATAAAAAGCAATTTAATTTATTGAACTGTCCCAATTAGATTCTGTTTGTCGCTGCCATTCGAGACCAAGCTTACGGAGGGATCGCTATCGATGATATCATATTGTCCCCAGAGTGCCGCTTATCTGATGGTACTCTCTAGTTTAACACTCTAGTTTAACACCTGTCTGTATTGATCACCACAACGGTACGCTTTTCTGCATATTGTCTAATTTGATCAAATCATTCAGTAGTGTCTTTCTCTCTTGCACTAGAATCAATGCCACGTCCAGAATTTCCTCCCTCTCCCGCTCATCCTTGCACAGATGATGATCTGAAGATCTGCGACTTTAAGGAGGACTGTCCTGCTGGAGAAGATGAGGCTCAGTGTGGTGAGTTCCTCTATTATTCATACGTTTACGTTTTGTGTATTTGTATGCTTGTATTTAAGTGCATGTCAACACATTTAGCTATTTATGTAAGTGTGTTTAATTTAGTATTTAAAGGAATATTTTACCCTAAAATGAAAAGTCTATGTTGTGTACATAGGGGACTTCTCGTATGAGATGGGAAGCTCTAGCTGGACAGATGCCAGTATTGGGAGCCAAGCTTGGGAGCTAAAATGGGAGTATAATGACATCATGAAAGGTGAAAAATTAGGTTTTATTAAGATGGAATTTGGAAATGATTTTATGAGGTAAGTCAAATTAGTTTTGTGTGTGTCTCATTAGAGGAGTTCCTGGCTGTGACTAGCGCTTCTGGACAGCAGCTAAGTGAAGCCCAAACTCGTACCCCTCTCTTGGGTCCATCCGGTCCAGCATGCACCCTTCAGTTCTCCTACAGTCTCAGCGGCAGTAACCCACACATAGGTACAGTACAACATCAGCTGGAACACATGTCTGTGAGGAGGCATGAAGTTAGACTATAAGTTGTCTTGCTCTCTCTGCAGGTGATCTGGCAGTGTATGTGGTAGACAGTGTGTTGGGAAGTCATCCTGTGCTGTGGGAGTTTTCTGGGCGGACCAATCAGACGGCAGGGACTTGGGTAAAGGAGGAAGTCTATGTTGGAGCCAGAGATCATCGTTTTCAGGTAGACCGACTATCTATCTGTCTGTCTGTCTGTCTAAATATCTGTCTATCTATCTATCTATCTATCTATCTATCTATCTATCTATCTATCTATCTATCTATCTATGTATCTATCTGTCTGTCTGTCTGTCTGTCTGTCGTTCGTCTGTCGTTCTATCTATCTGTCTATCTGTCTGTCTGTCTGCTTGTCTGTCTGTATCATTCTGTCTGTCTATCTATCTGTCTGTCTGTCGTTCTATCTATTGATCTATCATTCTATCTATTGTTCTACTGTATCTGTTGTTCTATTGTCCTGTAGTTCTGTCATTCTATCTTTCATCCTAACTCTCTTTTGTCATTCTCAGTTAGAGTTCAGGGCCCGTGCTTTAGAGCTCTCCTCAAGTACCCAGATTGCAGTGAAGGATATGCACTTTGTTACGTGTTCTGCTCTGTTTGTGCCCTCTGGTGGTAAGTAGGAACAAAAAATTATTTATTTTTTAATTTTATTCTTATTCTTGGTTGTTTTTCACTGTCTTTTTGCATAATCATCTATTTTTCCACTCTTAACAGAAATAGCATGTAATTTTGAGGTAAATTTGTGCGGATGGTACCAGGAGCAAACAGATAATTATGACTGGAAGCTTCATAGTGGAATGGACCACACTGTACATGATGGTCAGGAAGCTTTTAATGCTGCATGAATTATTGTTAATATAAGTTATGTTTGAAAACATTATAATCCAAACATCTCTTTTTTTTTCAGGTAGGAGTCTGGTGGTGGATATGTGGGACACATCATTGCGAGGTCTTTCTGGACGTCTCCTGTCACTCAGACAGTCTTCGCAATCAGAGCACTGTCTGTCCTTCTTCTACAAACTCTATGGGCCAAACACAGGTGGATCTGAACACCTTATTCCCAGCTTCATAAAATATTAGTTTAGTTAAGCTGACGTGTGAGCAGAAGGTCCTACAGCTTATGCAGAGAAACTCATTCGAACATGACACTTCATTATAATTAATTTGTTTCATCTTCTGTTACCCAGGCGCTCTCAGTGTAAAACTGCTATTTGCTGACGAAAGATCAGAAGAGCTTTTGTGGACGCGGAGCGGTGCCCATGGTAACGTTTGGCATGAGGGCCATTGCTCTGTGCCTCCTCAGCTCACCACTTTCCAGGTGCACACAAAAGTTGTTTACACGCCTAAAGGATAATTGTCAGCAAAAGCACTAGAAAAACACATAATGACTTTGTGAATAGCCACAGATAATGGCTTACAAGATTATTAGTGAATAAACTGACTACATTAAGCATCTTATGACTGTAAAAGGATTATGTTTAACATTTTTATTAACTTATTAATTGCTTTAATCTTCTTATACTCATTTCTACTTATTTTTTATTTTGTGTCTCTCTATCTCTCACATGTAGCTGGTGTTTGAGGCCACTCGCTCTGGTTTTGATGGTCAGCTGGCTTTAGATGATGTGGCGTTTATGGCAGGACCATGTTCTTTGCCTACTATGTGCTCGTTTGAGAGTCAGACTTGTGGCTACACCAGTTCTGGCAGAGCCAGGTGGATACACCAGAGTTGGGCTTCAATAAATAACGGACCCAAGACGGACCACAGCTTAGAGACAGAAGACGGTAAGGAAAATTAAATGTAATTAAATGATTTAGCTGAATTAGTTTAAATGAATGATACGAATGGTATGGTGTGACCAGGCTTCTACATGCTGGCCCACAGCGGTGTTGATGTCCTTCCTGAGGGCAGTGTGACTACGTTGATTTCCCCTGTGCGTAGAGGTTTGTCTCACACCGAATGCGTACACTTCTGGTACCATACGGGAGGAGAAAAACCAGGTAAGAGAGCGTAATCTCCTAAGTGTGTGTACAACTATTAATTCGCAGGTGTAGACTATACTACGAATATCTGTCCCCACACAGGCACACTGAATATGTATGTAAAGCCAACTCATGGAAGCAGGATTCAGATATTCTCCAGCAGCATCAGGCAGGGACATGCTTGGCGTCATGGCCAGGGGAATGTTAGTTGGCATGGGGATTGGCAGGTAAGTGATCTGATGCCTTGCCTTGTTTAGCAATGTAATGCAATGAAATTGTTAGTTTATTGTGGTTAATAAAAGGGCTGAGTGTGAGGTTTCATGTGTTTTTGGAATTCAGCTGGAGTTTGAGGTGAAGGGAGAAGGAGACCTACTCAGTTTTATTGCCATTGATGACATCACCTTCTCAACCCACAGCTGCCCCACAACAGGTCAGTCAAAATTTACACCATTTACTTTCACAATATCTATTCATTTTCTTATTCTAAATGAATCAGTCCGTCTTCAAAAATCTCCCATGACAACTTTCCTTTTCAGGTGGCATCACCAATCACCTCTTATTTTTGAACCCTTCCTCTTTACCTAACTCTTATATATAAACCCACTTTTCTTGGTCGAATTAATTCAATTATTATTTTTTATTTCAAATAATTATTATTATTTTGTACTTTATTCATGTATATAAAATCTGTATAAAATGCCTTAGATTGTTTATATTTTTTGGGTTGTAATAGTTGTTATTTGCATTGCGTGTGTATTTCAGATAGCGTCTGTGATTTGGAGAAAGGTCTGTGTGGTTGGTCCAACACTCAGAACCCATCTGTAGACTTGTTAGACTGGGACTTGACCAGTGTGCAAGCTGAGATGTTCTACAACACACCTCCATATGACCACACACTAAACACAGAAGAAGGTGATCTGTGCTCCAAGTTTATAAAGAACATTTTTGTCACCAGCTTCTTTTTGAGGAACTAGATATCATTTAGTCTCTTTTCTGACTTCTAGGACACTTCTTGTTCCTTCCTAACTCCAAGCGTGACACCGCTAACCAGAATGCCTGTCTGCTGAGCCCTCACCTGGCACCAACCAAAGGAACCTGTCTGAGCTTTTGGGTTTATCAGCCAACCATGTGTATGTACATATGTATCTATATCATCCATATGATTAGTTTTATTTGTCTATTACCTACATTGCTTAGTATGTCAGTGACCAAGTTTGTTCAGAGTTTTTTGAGAAGAAATTAGTACTTCTATTCAGCGAGAATGCATTAAAATGCAAAAAGTGGCATTTATACATTTGTGATGTTACAAACGTTTTCTACTTAAAGTAAATTGATCTTTTGGATTGTAATATTAAGCAATGTTATTAACTGTAAGACTGTGATGGCTCCTGAAAAGTCAGCTTTGCCATCACCAGAATAATTTAATTGAAAAAAGAAAAATATATAAAATACAAATTTTTCTTATTATTTTTAACTATTTCACAATAATGTTTTATTTTGGATCAACTAAATGTTGCCTTGGTGAGAATAAAATATTAGGGTTAGGGTCTTCTCAACCCAAACTTATGCTAATCAAATTTATTATATTGCTTTCTTGCTGCAGATGATGCTAAACTCATAGTGTGGACACTGTCTGACTCTGAAGGGATCAGACAAGAATTGCTGACGCTGCATGAGGGAGGTTTTAACTGGAAACGCTTCAGTATCAATATCACCTCAGAAACCGAGTACCAGGTTACCAAACCCAACTGTACTCTGAATTCATATAGGTTTTTGAGTTATAATTTGAGTATATACTGATAAATATTCCGTGTTTTAACGGGAGGCAGATTGTAATAGAGGGATTTAAAGGAGAGAAGGGTGTTCTTGCTTTGGATGACATACGGTACACAGTCGGAGTGAACTGTGCTGGGCAGAAGACAGACCAAAGTAAGAGTTCTTCCAATAGGAATGTTTAGTTATATTTGATGTATTCTTGTTACCATCATACATATAATTCTTTATATTTAGTGAAAATCTTTTTATATACTGTATATTTTCAGCCTCATCTGACAACACAGGAACCATTGTGGCCGCTGTTGTAGTCGTCATTGTGCTCATAGTGCTTCTTGCTGTCTTGCTGGTGTTCTACCTGAAGACTAAACATAAAGCCAATGCTTCAAGACAGGAATCATATCAATCTCATATAAGCTGCACTGGCTTTGGCAATGACATGTATGATTCTGCAAATGCTGTAAGTTTTCTGGCTATGTATTGTTTTGTTTTGTGTCGCATTCTAAACCGTACTTTGTGAAGCAACAGAAAACCTAAGAAGTCATATCGGTACTGTTTATGCATCATTTATGAAGCTTGACAGCTCTAGTCACCATTTATTGTAATGGCATGGAAAAGAACAACCAGTATATGTCTTCGAAATGTCACATTTTGTGTTCCACAGATAAAATAATGTAATTTTGGTTTGCTATAATCTCTAATATTTTGTGTGGGGGGGGGTATTTGTTTATAGGAAACCTGAAGGTGAATGAAAATACAGGACCAAAGGAGGTTGTTGTGGTGACTTAGCCACCAACTGGCAGCCTTTCAACAAAACGGTGGACATTACAGCAGGAGAACTGCTTGTGTCGCTGTGGCAAGACCAGCCCAGTCATGCAAAAACATACCACACTTTATAAGAGTTATCTTTACTAAGAGTGAAATATTGGGGTCAAATAACTTCACTAATTTTACACAACTGATGATACAGTCATTGTCTGTTCTATATGCCATTACAGGATATAAATGAACGTCTTCAAACAAGTAGAACAATCCAATATAATGTACTTTAATGTATGATAAACAATAAACAGAACAGAATTTGTAAACAAAAAGAAACAATCGACTAGCCGTGTGGTGTTAGATGCGGATGATGTGTATAGGTTTTGTGGTGTGAGTGGTTGGGTTCACCACGGCCAGTAACTAGTGAATGGTCTTTCTCTCTATTAAACAGAGGTTCCAGAAGAATGCACCTCATTTTCAAGGGTAAAATGCATAGTTTTTGTTGTGAAAAGTGAAGTAAATGAACCATGAGGTGTTAAGCAAATTAAAACCTTGTATTGTTTTGTCATTATTCGTATGAAAATGTAACATTAAATTGAGAATTAAAAAAAAAAGCCTGCTGTTAATAGGAGTATTAAACGACTATATTATGCATCATAGTGCACTTAGTGTAAATAATCTACATGTGATGGTAGATAGAGAGACAGACATGCGGATGGCTATGGATGAACTGTCTTAAAAAGTCTTCTAAAGAAATATACATACGATAAAAAAAAATGTTAGTTTTTTTTTTAAAGATATGTCGTGAAAGGCGTCTATATAATACCACAGTAAAAGTTGTTGTCAGATTGGTAAGTCTCTTATATTCAAGAGGGACACAAAAGGCGCCATTATCGCGGAATTCATTTTATAAAATAAACATTACGAATGTAACAAACATTTTTCTCGTGTGTAACGTTAACGACATTTTCTTTTCGAACTCGACACGACAGACGCGAAACCGAATTACGGCGTCTCTTAGCAACGGCGATGTCTCCACGGCAACATCCTCCCAATCCCTCAGTCGAAAAGCTTCAGTAGGGGTAATTCAAGCAACAAAATCCTCACGCTACGTCAACATTAAAAGATGAAAAGCTTTGCTGTGTTCAAAACTAAAGCTCGGATTATAAAACCAATGAGGGGAGCAAAGTATCGCTGTTTCTAAATTGTTTTGGGGAAGTGTGTCGCGTTAGGGGGAACGTGACAGAGATGCTGTGACTAAATTCACTATTATCTATCCGTGTAACCTGCGTTGCTGTGCAGAAACCTGTCAAATAGCAAACACTTGCACTTGCCGGCAGGATGGACCCCGGTGTGCTTATATTCCTACTTTATGTCATGATAGCACACGAGCTGGTGTGTGGACTGATGCAGTACAGGAGACAAGCAACCAAACCTCACAAACGCCTGATGTGGTGCTCCAGGTGAGATGTTTTTATGTGAATTTTACCTCACAAGCTTGTTAAAAATGTCGCTTTATTAACTACATTTGACCAACTTCCTTCTGGTACACCCACAGATATGAAGAGAGTTATCCTCTATGCTCTTATGAGTGACCTAAATATGATTATGCTAACATTTAAGATTAGCTAAATTAATATTGCTTCATTTGATGAAGCGACTTTAATTGTATCTTAATATACTTATGTTTACTTTTTCTGGGAAATCAGTCAAGTGTTTTAATAAAATGCTTTTAAAACATTAGAAGCTAATAAGATATCTGCACGGTTCTGCTTTAATAACTGTATGGTCTTTATACCCAGCTCTCGTGTCTGTCATGGAACGTGGAGAGTCAGTAGCCAGCCGGTGTGGACAGGAAGGCGAAGCCTGAAGAAAACTGGACGTATTGTCAGGAAAGCGTGACACAAGAGTCTCTTTGGACATATGATCCATAAATGTGTTTGTAATCATCCTTCCTGCACTGTGATCAATCACTGAAGCTATGCTGGACCGCTCACTGCCAGTTCATGATTATATAATTTCAACTGTGATGCTCAAAGTTTACAGTTTTCCTATTCACTGTTATTGTGGACATCCTGAAAGGTTAAGTTCTAGCTGTAGTTCGCCTAGAAGTTGAAATTCTGTCTCACTATTGTTGCAAACTTAGAAAAATCTACTTGATGTATTTTTTTCCTGCAGTTGCAATGCTTCGAAAAAGACGCAAACAGCAAGTGATCCGAGTTGTCTGAAGCCATAGCTGTGCAGGAGAAGCAGGCCATATTTTTTTTTGGATATGAATGCGTTTGGAATAACATAAGGGTGAGAAAACAATTCCAGAATTATAATTTCTGAGTGAACTACACTTTGAAGAATGTAGGAACAGATTTTTGTTAGTGATTTGAAAGCTGCTATTTTTACCTAAACCGAATACATTGTGTGCTTAATATTAGTTGTAGCCAAATGCAAAGTTCAGTCACAAGATCTAATCATTATCTCTGATAACATTTAAAATGTAATATCACTGTGCACTTGAGTATGGAAATAAATCACAGATTGCAGCATTTAATCTATGTTACATCACTTCTAAAAGGGTTTCTGAACATGATTTGTATGTTTCTTGTTCAACTTTCTTCAGTTATTATATTGTGCAAATGAACTGCAAATTCTTGTTTTGGATGTGAAAAGTCAAGTGTACGTGGAAGTTCACACTAAACCTGTGTACCCAACCGTGTACTGAGATTCATTAAATATGCATTTTAGCATCTGCTATATTGTAGTGATATTTTTCGGTGTTACTGTATCAGCAGGTTTGGGATTTCTAGCATCTATCGAGCACTTTTAATGGTGAACCAATAGCATTTTCAAACATTCATTTTCGATCTGTCTCATCAGAAAGATTTTAACTCGCTCTTGAAAGGAACAGTTCATTTAAATATAAACATTTGCTGAAAATGTACTCCAAAAAAAAATACAAAAACACAAAAGTTTCCAGCTAACATACGAGTTCTATATCCGTAATATTGCTCTCTCCTTTGGAAAGTGATCTGGTTAGAATCAGGACAGATATATGTACAGATCATGCTCTGATTACAAATCAAACAATTTTAAACAAATCTGTTGGTGGATTTTGTGAGAGAATTAACTTATACCCCCAGTTTCACAGACAAGGCTTAAGCTAGTCCCAGACTAAACTGCATGTTTGAGCTGTCTCAGATGAAAATATCTTGCTCTGACATATCTTAAAACACGTCGGTGACATTGTTCTGTGTTAAGATGCACACCTGTAATATTTTCTTATAAGACATTTTTGTAAAAGTTGCTTAAATATCTTAATTTAATGCCTAGTCCTG
Source organism: Enteromius trimaculatus (assembly GCA_032361065.1). NCBI lineage: Eukaryota > Metazoa > Chordata > Actinopteri > Cypriniformes > Cyprinidae > Enteromius > Enteromius trimaculatus. Next base: position 5,481,224 of record JAUMHP010000078.1, on the reverse strand, counting down.
GCTTAAGCTGAAACCGGGCCATTATGTATAATGGATTGGTATATTTTAGCCAGCAGCAATGACTGAGAGTTATTATGCCTTACTTTTAGATTTGTTCCTTGTAAACACAAGATGTTGATTAATGGACTAGAGTGGTGTAGATTGGGATGTTTTTATCATCTGTTTAAACTCTCATTCAGACAGCACTCAGAAAATCCTCTGCCGGTAAGTGACGTAATGCTACATTTCAGTCTGGTGCCTTTAACATAAAAGGCATTTGAGGTGATTGTGTTAAGCCTCTTTTTAGTTTTACTTTTGTTCTTCTTTACCGTACATTATCTCATACATTTTATCAAGAGCCACCTAAAACACAAGAATGCAGATGGATCAGGAAAACTGGTTACATTAATGGTTAGGTGTCATCATCTTTTATCTTCTCTCATATTTCTGATTCATTTCTGCCTGTAAATTCCTTTAAACAATGGTTAAGGTGTCTCTGGAGAACAGGTTATATGTTCTATTGATTTGGCCAAATGTGGACACGCAAACACCGCTCCCATAGTCAATGTATAACTACTGTAATATCAAAACTACTGACATTAAAAGAGCAGTGACCACAAATAGCCTTTACTCTTCTGGGGTGGCTTTCTATTTAATGTTGGAACACAGCATGGGAGGTTTGCTTTCAACTCAAAAGCACCAGTAAAGTAGGATGACAAAGTCTGGCATCAGAAGGGGTTCAGATTTTTGCCATGTTTTCCAGTACAGTACAAATAAGCATCGTTAAATCAAGACACATCAACTTAATAAGCACATTGAACTAATTTATTAAGTCTTGTTTTCTGAAAAACATATTCAAATTGAGTTCTTGCTTAAAACAAGACAAACTATCCAGCAGTTTGGTAAGAAACTTTTAGATTTAATTTCATTTAAAGATATGTTGATCCAAAGATAAAGATTGTAGCTGATGCTAGATACTTGTTTTGGTTAGTTTATTTTCGGCTGTAAATATCTCCAGCATGTTGCTTATGCCAGTTTTACTCGTTTGTAGGGTGTATACTTTAATGCACTACCCTGTAATTTAAGTGGCCTACTAAAATTGCGTCTATGTGCTAAGATGCAAACAGGCAGTTTCTATTTAAGCTTCATCTACATTTTTTGCAAATAAATAATCAGGTTATTTACAGCGATGACTATTTCAGCCGGTTTGGGACTCTTTGTGTTTATTGGCACACCAGAGACTAATTGGACTGTAAAAAGCTCTGTTCCTCAGTGCTTCATTTGTGCTGATGTCTCTTGCAGTGGAAAAGAAAATCTCCCAGTAAGTATAGCGTGTAATTAAGTGTTCAGGGGAGCTGAGGTGAGAAAACCGTTGAGTAGGTTTATTTGTCTCCGAACACACTGGTCATGCACAAGTCTCTGATACTGTCTCAAGAGACATTATACTCAAACTGATTCATTCCAACAAACAATCAATGAATCACAGATTTGAACCGTAACAGCAGTGTAGATGGTTTAGCTAAACAGGTTTATATGTGTAATGACTCATATTGTTTTGGTATCTCCGGTGAGGGCAGGGTGGAAACACAACCTCAGTGACAGCCTGCCTTAAATGTGACTGTTAAAGCAGACAGCGTTTCAGTCTTCGTATGAAGTGGAGCCAAATACACAGCTCTGAGTAAGGCATCTTTAATTGGTACATTTTAGATGATAAATTAATAAGCACTGAAATTTAGTTTGTTGCTTGTTTTTCATTGCAGTCAATGAACAATTAAAAATATATTATTTCATTAACATTTAAATAACTACTACACTACATTTAT
>JAUMHP010000078.1:5458019-5479322 GCA_032361065.1 Enteromius trimaculatus | reverse complement strand
AATATGGCTTTCAAAAGACAAGCTGCTGTCTAATATAACACCCAGACTTTTGACTGTAGTGGAAGTAACAGGACATCACTTAAATTCACCTTTTTTTTTTTTTTACTCTAAGGTGCTGCTCATTTGAATTTGTCATTTTAAAAGTACACATGCTTGTTTATTCAAAAAAAAAAAAATCTTAAAATTTAAATTAGCTGAAAATTAACTTATCCGTACACCATTCCTGATAATGCTTTGGAGAAATCTAGCATTATGTCACTGGATGGATCCTCTGCAGTGAATGGGTGCCGTAAGAATGAGAGTCCAAACAGCTGATAAAGACATTGCAACAATTCATTAATCCACATGAATCTAGTCCATCAGTTAATGTTTTTGAAGTGAACTATTGTGAATAAATGTATCAATTCAATCATTATAACTGGCCGAAATGCAAGTCCATAATAGCACTTCCTTCAGGGTAAAAATCACCCCTTCTTGTCCTCTCATGTCAGAATCCACCAACATATTTCTTAAGAATTGGATTTTTTTTTTGTCATATGGTTGCTTGATATGTACATATCTCTTTCCTGATTCAGACGAGATGACTTTTTAACTTGTCAAGGCAATATCGATACGTGCCTGGTTTTCAGTATGATTCTTACTCGCACAGTTTTCTAGATGGCAACAGAAGGTAATAGGGGGTAAAAGATCAAGGCGACCAGCTACACTTCCAGCACTGCCTGCTGCCTCTTTCTTGTTACCATGGAAACTGATCCAGATCCATCATTATCACAGTGCTACATAAGGACATGGACATTGGTGTGTAGTCGGCATGGATGGTGCTCTGAAGACCTGGGAAAGAGAACCGAGAGTGACGAAGCCAGAAGGAAATGGAGAATGTACATGGGTGGTCAGAAATAAATCTCTCTGCTGAAGTAATATGTGTATGCCGGTTTTGTGATCTTGGTGGATTGTCAGAGGGATTTTAGGAAGTTTTCGACTTGGCTAGGCCAGCTTCAACCTGAACTGGGTTTATAATGGCATGGTTAGAAATAGCGATACAAGCAAACAAACAAAAAAACTAATTAGGTTAAAACCCCACTATTCATTCCATAGGCCTACAGATAATAAGCAAATGTATCCCTGTCCAATGAAAGAATAGATCATTTTAACTGATTTCAAATCTTTTAAACAAATCTATCTTTAAATGAATCGATTGAGATCTGACAAAACTGGCTACGAATTAAACTGAATCAGTCTAACTCACACACACACAAATATAGATATATTTAAATATATGTATATATACTGTATATATATATATATATATACAGGGACGGATTATGGGTTGTGTGGCCCCATTGGTAAAACGCAGCAAAATGGGCCCTCCCTCCATGTTTCCATCAGGGATCAAAGGCCCTATAATATACACAGATATTGTATATTGTTGATAAGCGTTGCAATTTCTTTTGGGCTAGGGGTCCCACGGGCCCCCTGCACCCCAAAGGGCCCCTAGGCAGCGGCCTCGCTGGCTCGGTCCGTAATCCGTCTCTGTATATATATATATATAGAGGATATCCTATAGGATTCGCCATGCCTATACCAGATGCGTGAGTTGATATTTGAAATGAACAGATGATTTGAATGATGAGGACAAACTATTTCAAAACATAAGTTTTACAAGTGAAGCATACTGGAAATAAAATTCAATCGTATTATGGCAGCAAACTGAACTGGAACATTTAACAATAACACAGGCCTAATAAAATGCAATTTAAAAAGGCAATAAACAGGACCATTTTAATTTAGATGTAATATGCCACCGAGGGTGTTTTTTTTTTTATTTGATTAAATATTTACACGAAAACAAAAAGCCAACAAATAAACAAATAAGATTTTACAGCTTTGTGATTTATGCTTTTAAGTGTCAATGAACTTGGCAATGAAAGCCAAATGAGGCCAACTCTGAAATAACTCAAAGCTTCTCTCTCTCTCGCAATCTGTCTTAAATGTAATTTTTTATAATTCAAAATTACATCATTGAAATTTTGTGTTAAATATTAAACGTTTGCCTGAGCATGTACATGGCGTAAGAACGTCATGGCGTAAAAATAATTCTGAATCCGTGTTTTGAACATGTTCTCTGAAACGTTTGAAAGAACCGATTCTCAGAAACGAGACTTCACTACTTCACTGAAGGAAAGTGAATCAGTGACGTACGCATAAGGGGGCGGGGTCTCGGGGTGAGGAGCCATGGCTTCAATGAAAACTGAGGTAAGAGCAGAGCGACGATTCTATGTTGGAACTTTGTTTATCTGTGCAATCGCGCGCTTTTTGTCAGTTTGGCACAACGACTGATTGACAGACCGATTGAGGCATATTGAGCTGGTGGTTGAGGGTTTGAGCGGCTATCCTGGGCAGCTTTCGTCTCGGCTCTTTCAAAGAGCCCGCCTGGCGGTCTGTTTCAGTGTAAAAACTCGGTGCTTTTGTGCGAGCGAGTGCGCGTGAAGCTTTGTGAAGGGAAATAATGGGGCGGCCTCCCCTTTTGCAGTGCGGCTGCTGTTGCCTGGAAACCTGAATACAGTTCGCCAGTGCTCTTTGTACACGGCAAGGTGATTGTTGTTATGCTGGTTCCAGGGCACTATCCGGCTTCAGATGCTGGTGCTGTGTTGCTATTGTAAATACAGCGCCAGTGCATATTGTTATATTATTGTACTGCATCTGCAAACGCTTCCCTTAGTAACTCAACTCAACCAATCACCCAGCGGGCTTTCCTTGTGTTTGGGAATATTTTAGTAATAGCAGTAGTTTGTAGTGTCTTTCATGCAGGAAGCTGTAGCTAAGCGCTATTGGTGCTAAAGCACTTGTCAACATTAGTGTTGTGCGGTTATATTTAAGTTACACGGGTTACGTGTAAATTAGTCATTTTTAGATACGCGTTTGTTTTTGGTGCAGAGTAATGTCCGTAAGTAAAATTCCCAAGGGAATCATTTTGGAATTTTTGTAATCATTCTGACTATCCTAAAGACCCTAACGTATTTTTTCTTCAGCATATAGGCATTAAATATTAAGAGTTGGTTCTAAATAAGAAAAACAATTACTTGCATTCCTTTTAGGATTTTTTGACAGGGGCTTACTTGTTAGTGTTGTTCATAAGAAGAGGCATTCAGTACAGTTTTTTTTTCTTTTTTGCATGACTCAGATATTTAGTATACTGGATAAAATTGAATGGATTGCAGTTTTATTACTGACAGCTATGTCTGCAGAGTGTTAGGTGCTTAGTATATGGAGGAAATCAAACACATTACCAAGTTAATCCATAGGAGAGAACTTGCACTTGTTCACCGACAGGGGGAGCCCTGTGATAGGGTCTTTTCAAGAGTTTCAAGTGTCTCGTGTAGGAAGGTGCAGGGTAGAATAGGCTGTAATGTAAGCCTCTGTTGGAGAAATGTTTTGTAGGAGACATCAAGAAAATGGGCCAACTGAGAAATTATTTTTTGTGTTTTTTGTATTGTAGTGTTTGTGCTTTAGTGTGGAAGTTCCGGGTAGATAACGTTACTGTTTTCTCGGCAAACACATTAATGACTATATTCAAGGATTTACTCAAGCTGAATTTGTTGTCTTGGAAAATTGAACTGCATGGGTGTCTTTGGCATTAAGTCAAGGAAGGTGGGCATGGTAAAAATTTACGGTGTAAAAAAAAAAAAAAAAAAACCCTTTAATTTTCAATTAAAGGGATAGTTCACCCAATTCTGAAAATACTGTTAGAATTAGTTTTGTCCTTAAAATGGTATTCAGTGTGGTAAAATAATGTTTGGTCCTCAGCATTCCTCAAAATACCTTCCTCTGAGTTCAGCAGAACACAGAGAGTCGTAAATGTTTGGAACGTGCTGATGACATAACTTTCTTTTTTAGGTGAACAATCACTTTGAAGTCATTTCGGTGTTTTGTAATTGTGTGATTAGAATGACTAAAATCATAGACTTCTTTCCAAAGAAATTGTGGGAATGTGATTTTATTGGATCAGTAAAACAGACAAATATATAACAAATATATGTTAATGCTAGCTAGGCAATATCACGTTGATTATCGCAGGCGATTAATTTGGATTATTAATTAATTTGGTAATATTGCCTAGCTTATAAGTGAACTATGGTTCTGTGTAGTAAATGACACCCCATTTGAAAGCAGGGGATGGTGATTTACTGCTTATAATGGAACCGGCTTTACTGACGAGATGCCCATGACAATCACATGCGATTTATTGCACAGCCCTATTATTTAAGTAATAGTAACCTGCAAAATATGTTCTTAAAATGAAATATTACAAAATTTTACAGAAAACTTTATTTGGTTCTTGTGCGAATAAAGTTAAGTTGAGTTGTCTTTTGCATCTTCTTGTGCTTGAACAGACAAAAACACACATTATGCCAAACATTCATTGTGGCAAGGATTCTTTTTAACACAGTCGGTTTTGTCTTAAAGCTGCAGTCTGTAATTTTTGGCTCTCAAACGTTTAATAAACAGAACTGTGTGGAAGAACATTGTAGCTGGAGCTCTGTTTATATGTCTATGATTATGACAAATCACGCAGGTCTTGGCTACTCTGCAGTGGTTTCACCGATACAAGTCTGAAATATTCTGAATATGAAAATGTATTATACATGTAATTTAGTGATCCAGGATAAGCAAAAAACAAGGTTTAGCTTAAGGACTGCAGCTTAAGGAACATGCAGTTTAAAAAAAGAAAAGAAAATAGGCTTGTTTTCCAACTCCCCTAGGGTTAAACTGTTGCGTTTTACTCTAGGGGAGTAAAATCTATTTAGGTCATCAGGTGATAATTCCTGAATTTTCTTAGTATAATGATATTTATCAAAAACAATATGCTTTGTTGAATCTACATTAAAAAAAATGCATGGCATTGTACAACTATTTATTGCATCAAACTGCAAAACCTGACTCTAGTTAGATCTGGCTATCCTTCCAAAATTGCAAGCAACAAAGGAAGGGCAGTTTTCAGAGAAAGCTTCAAAGAGGTCTTTAGTTACATTTACTTGCATTACATTTTTTCAGCCACTTCTTGAAAAGGCTCACATTCAGTCCTTGTTTTAGTGATGGATTTAGACTGAATTTGAACTCTTTCGCCTGAATGGAATCTGCTATGTTAGAATGTTTGGTGCAAACCAACGGGTGACTACCAGCACTGTTATCTTGTTTGTGGTCAGGAACCACCTGTGTGGCAACCACAATCTGCTTGCTTTGTATTGTTTAGCGATGGATAAATCGAAAACAGACGCTATAACAATAACAGTAACTCAATTTAGTTGATTGTGAGTATGTTTGGAACAAGCAGGAGCTCACTGCTAATGGTCACAGCCACAAGATCCCGCCCATACAACTGCCATTGGTGATATATCAGACATGCTGTAAGCGTCAGCAGAGTCATTAAGTTAACAGGAGGTTGCTGGGGCTGTTGAGTTTCCGGCTGTTTAAAGAAAACATGCAACTGAAAATCATCAAACAATTTTAAGTCATGAAACAAGTTTATCAAATTATATTATACTCTGCATCATTCTTTTTTCTGCGTTAAAAAAAGACTAACTAAAAACTTTTAGTTTTTAAGGTAGTTGTGATTCGTAACCATATGTTTAGGAAGGCTGGGCCAATACATGCATCGCGAATCGAGAAATGATTCAGCATCAATTCAGAGATTTTCAGAATGCATTCAGAGCTTATATTTGAACATCAGATGCTTTAGAAACATGCTTGTTTACAAATCTTTACACACACTTGAAACTAAAATTCGTAAAATTTGAAAAGGTTGAAGCAATTTACAAGGGTGTTCACAGTGGGCTGTGCTTCCATTAATCTTTCAGCATAAAAGCATTCTCTTCTTCATGACCATTGGAGTGTGCAGATAAAAACCAGATTAGAAGGGCATTTGCTTTTAAAATCTGGGCTCAGAATTGATTCCAGAGGAATCAAGATGCTTTCTGAAAATCTCAGAATTTATCCAGAATCTATGTAACATCCCAAACCTAATTCGGTTGGTAGATGCTATAACTAGTTTGGCCCCACAAAGCATAGTGTTTTTTAATTTTTTAAATTTTTTTTTTTGAAAGACAAATAATTTATACTATATACAGTGGGGCCAAAAAAAATATATAGTCAGCCACCAATTGTGCAAGCTCTCCCTTTTAAAAAGATGAGAGAGGCCTGTAATTTTCATCATAGGTATACCTCAACTATGAGAGACAAAATAAGAAAAAAATCCAGGAAAATCACACTGTAGGATTTTTAAGGAATTACCAGTAACAACATTGTAGACCTACACCAGGCTGGAAAGGCTGAATCTGCAGTAGGTAAGCAGCTTGGTGGGAAGAAATCAACTATGGGAGCAATTATTAGACAATGGAAGACATACAAAAGCACTGATAATCTCCCTTGATTTGGGGCTCAACGCAAGATCTCACCTCAAAAAAAGAACGATGAGCAAAAATCCCTGAACCACACGGGGGAACCTAGTGAATGACCTGACGAGAGCTGGGACCAAAGGAACAAAGGCTACCATCAGGAACACACTGCGCCGCCAGGGACTCAAATCCTGCAGTGCCAGACGTGTCCCCCTGCTTAAACCAGAACATGTCCAGGCCCGTCTGAACAGTCTCTTTGCATAGAGAGCATTTGGAGCATCCAGAAAAGGAAAAGGAACCAAAATAGAACTTTCCGGTAAAAACTCAACTTGTCATGTTTGGAGGAGTTGCATCCAAAGAACACCATGCCTACTGTGAAACATGGGGGTGGAAACATCATGCTTTGGGGCTGTTTTTCTGCAAAGGGACCAGGATGACTAATGAAAATGAAAGAATGAATGGGACCATGTATCGTGAGATTTTGAGTGAAAACTTCCTTCCAATAGCAAGGGTATTGAAGAAGCATGACAACCCCAGAACATTACTGCTCTAGAGGAGATCTTCAGGGAGGAGTGGGCCAAAAGTGGGAGAACTTGCACAATTGTTGGCTGAATAAATAATTTTTTTGCCCCACTGTATATTGTACATTAGGGCTGGGCGATTATGTGCATCTCGTCAATAAAGCCGGTTCTTTGATTAGCGGTAAATCTCCGTCAGCTGTTTCCAAAGGAACGCCAGCTTATACACAGGGCCATAGATCACATGACAAGCTATGCAATACTGCAAACGAATCACCAACGAAACTGAATGCGATATTGCGTAACTTGTAACTTATTAACTGCTCCTCTATTTGAAAACAGGGGATGGAGATTTACCACTAATCGTGCATAAATATTCAGTGCGATATATTGTCCAGCCCTATGTTCAGAATTTCGTGTTCATATGTATTTTTTTCCCAAATGTAACGTTTCTGGATTCCATTTGTAATGATTTGATTCATTTCTAATACTCGAAAGGATGTCTTATCAATAAAATTCAAATGCTTTAAAGGGGACCATTTTTACAACATGTAGGTTATATAAGGTTCATGTGTCTGAGAAGTTTCAACTCAAAATACCCCACAGATCACTTGTTATATAAATTTGAAAATGACGTATTAGTGGAAGCAGAAACGCGCTGTTTTAGTGTCTTTTATAAATGCTGCTCCCCGCCTCTTTTCCAGCATAGGGCGGTGCCTTAATAACTCGTACCTCAAATACTCTGCTAAAAAACATCTGCTTGGTTTTGGTCAATCTCGCTGAAATCATGTGTTTTAAACCATATTAGCTTAAATTTCTGATTTTCTGGTTTTCTGAGCACACATCTTAAACACAGCAAGCGTCCGTCACATGCCATGTGAGCACTAAACTAAGTTCTCTTTCATGTCTTTCTGCGCTTAAACTGTCAAATACAAACAAGTTGACGTTAAAAACACACGAGTTACTAAAACAGTATGCATGTCAGGTCAGTAGATGGCGACGTCAGTTTGTAAAGAAACTTGCGCATGCTTATTTGGTTAATGATTTCAGGCCTCAAAAATGATAGTTATTTAGTTGCTTTATGATTTGCTTAGTTAAGACTTTGTTTTATTTTATAGCTTTACTCAAGTCACTTGCTTTTGGGAAAGTATAAGGAAGTACATTAGACAATGGTCACAACCTACCAACCTAACATATTAAGTCTAACTGATTATTGTTTTGAGTGGTTTTCATATACAGTTGAACATAATTAATAACTTCCAGCTACCTTGTATTTTAATGATCTCTAATTTAAAATTCGTGTTGACATAAAAATTTCAAAGGCTGCTGGATGAAAATGTTAAAATACGTGAAACCAACGTTAAGAGACAAATGATTCAGACAGTTTCCTTTTGCATTTAAAAAATGGTTTCAGTTTGGCTCAAGAAATCCAATCCACGTGGCTTGAAATGGCCCTTTGGTTTTTTATATTGCTGGAAACACAGTTTGATGTTTAATAATTAATGTTTATTATGTTTAAATGCACAGGTTTGACACTTCAGAACCCAATGAAACATTGATTAACAGCACATTTTTTAATGCGCATATTTATGGATTGTTTTTCATTCTAGTCAGAAACATTAAAAATATCACAAGGGTGTGAGATTGAGCAACAGTAACAGCGTTAAACACACCAAAGAGCCCATTGATTGTAGCTGGAGCCCGTTCCATGAAATGGCTGCAGTGTTGTTTTTTTCTGCTCTTCCTTCTTCGTGAAGAACAGTAGAGCTCCATCTGAGCATGCTCAGTGTGGGCCATGTCAGAGCTTTTTACAGAGAGCTGGTCATGTGACCTGTGCTCAGGGACGGTGCATGTGTGGGAAGATAGCTAGTCGTTTGGAGAGTGTAAATTTGTTTCCTCCTCCCCCATGAGTGAAGACCACTGTTTAACGCAGGTACTGCCATGTTGCTGGAGGGTTTGACCTCTGATGAAGTAGGATTATTTCCATCTCCATTTTTGCTTTTGTGGTCAAAGGAACAAGTATTTCTAGATAGCTGCTATAGGTTTTTTGAAAGAAATGGACTCGGTACTCAAAAAATCCACTGTTTTGCTGCTTGGAAATTAGTTTTTTTCCCTTCTTTTTAGATTTCATTTGATTCATCTGTGTTCTTTCTGATGAACTGATTAAGCTCAGGTTTAGGGATCTGAAAAGCGGGCCTGCTTGAAGTTGGAAAGGAACTTGCAGCAGTCTTATTTTCGCGAGACTTGGTCTGGTGCTCATACCAAATCTGACCTCTCAGTGTTTTCCTTTGGAAGGATTTTTTGGGGTGTAGCTGTACCCCAAAACCTTAATTGGCCTCTTCATCAGCTGTGACGTTTTTGAAAAAATAACCACAGATTTTCTATTTACATCTATTTAAAGGGTAAATTTAATTAACTTATTCAAGAAAACCCTCAACCTCTCAATTGCAGTTCCTGTCGAATTTTAGACAAGAACGTTATTAGCATTATTAGATGGTTTACTACAATGTTTTTGCATTGGTCGTCCATGGCAGAAAAGAAGAACTTGCAAATAGGATAAACTTGAGCAGCCAAGCAAATCGAGCCGATTATGCAGGCAATCCATGATGCTTTTCCTGATACCCGAGTGCTGACATGGGCCGCCTATAATCAGCAGTGCAAAACATAGACTGCTGCTACTCTCTCTGGCAATGAGCTTGGTTTTGCTGGCTGGTGCTGTTGTAGATTCCTTTGGGGTGAATACCAGGATCCCTCAGCATTTGTAAAAAGTCTCGTTTGCATGCCTGGAGCCATCTGGATTTATATTCTCAAAACATAACTCTGCATCTGTGTGTTTGTTTTATGTTGCTATTTCTTTCGTAATGGGGTGATAGAAAGCAGTAGATTCTAGAGAAATGCAAAGAAGCGACAGGCCACCCAAATGAGTCATGAATAGCCTCACTCTCCCAGTCTCCACTCTATTTTCTTTTTGTTCGTAACTCTCCCTCCTTTGCTCTCATTGTTGGCCAGCACTGTGCTGTAGAAAACCAGGAAAGCATAGAAGATCTTAATCATTTTCCAGCTGGAAGATATGAAACTACACTGTCACTCTTTATAAAAAAAAAAGCTTGAGAGCCTTCAGTATGATAATCATGGCTTCTGGGAAATCGGTTTCTCTGTGTCAGTGGTATGAGGTGACTACAAAATGGCTGAATGAAACTCAGGATTCAGTTGAAGTCCTGTTCTGTGGTGGTGTCTGTAGTGCAGTTTTTTTTTGGCAGAATAGAAATCAAGAGATGTTTCTGCCCCTGCCAATGCTGCAAGACGGGGCCTTGATGTGTGTTGAGAAATGATTCTTGCAAAAGCAAAAGGAATTTGATACTTAAGATCTATTTCACTGCTGCAAAAGTTAGCTTGTAGAGCATTCATAGTGCTCATTTTGAATGTATGCATAACCCTATATTGCATCTGTCTTGGAGAAGTGCATTGGGACTGTGGTAGAATTCAGAGCAGTGGAATAGCTGTGTGTATCCAAAGATTTTATCAGTATCATTACTGTTTGGTATGAGAGCACAAGATCTCTTTCAAAGTGAAATCGATCATATATATATATATAACTATTATATTATATTAACTGTTTAGGCCTTCTGCTTTGTATTACTTAAATATATTGTAGATATAGGTTTGATTTGTGTCTTGAAGATGAGGCTGTGAAGATCTGTTGTTGTTGTTTTTTTTAGAAATACTACGTGGAACTGCAGTTACTTGCATATACACTACCGTTCATAAGCTGGCCTCAGTTTTCTAAAAAAAAAAAAAAAAAAAACTTTTTATTTTTTCCAATGACACATTAAATTGACCAAAAGGGACATGCATTTTTTGGTGATAATAGCCTTGCCGGTATTGTGCTAACTTACAGCGGCAATGTGCTTACAGGTGTCCCGAGTTCGAATCCCAACTCAAGGACTTTTCCCCAATCCCGCCCCCATTTTGTCAACGCTGAAACTGTCCTATCATCATAAAAAAAAAAGTGAAAGACAATTGCGTTGTTCTAAAAATTTTAAAGAAAAAACTATAAGTAAATAACTTATAACTTAATAACTTAATCCAGAACGAATTAGTATCAATATTTCTGCTAAAAAATTAAGTACTAGCACTGTTTTAATAATAATCAGAAATGTTTATTGAGCAGCAAATCAGCATGTTGCACTCTTAAGGATCATGTGACACTGAAGACAGGAGTAATGATGCTGAAAATACAGGTTTGCTCCAGCCCACAACCATTGTTTAATATGTGATTTCACTTTTGGCTACAGAGAAGCCGATTCATAAAAAGATCTACATCCAATCTTCTTTGTTTTTCATGATAGCCAACATACTGGACCACCAACCCATATAAAGCATATTGATTTCTGCATCTGATTAATATACAAATGCACCAAGCAGCTTGTTTTCAGACAGCTTTGATTTGACTATCAACACAAAGTAATGTTTTAGCCACTGGTTTCTCTGGGCCTTGTGTCTCTTGTGACATCCGTGCCCTACTAAGGGACTCCAAAGAGATAAAGACCTCTTGAGAGATGACAGCAGATTAAGGATAACACCGTCTTGCTTCTGGTTCTTGTGGTACACAGCAGAGCTTCATGTTTCTGTAGCTTCGCCATACCTTTCCAGCAATGAAATGGCTGCCTGAATTCGTTGCTCTCAGGAGAAAAAAAAAAATTAATTTGAACTGACTGAGCATGCTCAGTGTGAGCTTTAGCTAGCACGACCGACAGAGGGAGCCTCTAGGTCACATGATCAACAAGCCAGTTGAATGCTTGCATGCGGGAGGAGAAAAGAAAAGAGGAGCAGTCAGCTCGAAGCTCTTTCTCCCTCAACGGAGGCCATCGTTGTGAAAGCAGGTATGAAACCAATGGAGGAACACCTTCAGTGATTAAGTGCGTGGGTTCTTCATCATGCTGGTTCTTAATGCTCATCATTTGAGACTCGTCATCTTGATTCCTTGTGTTTTGTCTTCACTTACTCATCTCACCATTCACTTTCAGTCCATTGATGTTCAGAGGAGAGGAAGGCTCTGAGAAATGACTGAAATATGGCACCCAGTCTCCCTCTTAAGCGTTCAGCCAGTGCTGTAGTCAACGGCCCTCTAAGCTGAAACAAGAGCACGCAGTGTCAAAATCCGTTTGAGCTTGAAGCCTTCAACAGTGGCTTTTCCTTCCTTCACAGAGGTCTGAGTCAACGTTTGAAGTCTTGAAAAAAAATCCAGGGGATTAATAGCATCTGTGGTCAGATGGTTGCTGCTTCTTTTGGCAAATCTTTAGAAAAATATAAAGCAAAGGAAAAGGATTGGTTTCTAAATATGGGGCAGCAAGCAAGTGGTGGTTCAGTTTTATCATCTGTTTTGATGTCCTGGACCTTTCTCTAGTTTGTGTTCAATCGTTCCGCTAGTTTTGACGTCTTTCGTTGATTTGGATGTGGAGAATTTCAGACGCCTTTTAAAGAGTGAAGACCTAGCAAACATCCCAAAATTATTTTACTTTTTTATTTTAATAAAGCAACCGTAAAGTCTACATTTTTTAATTCTTATTTTATATTATAAATCATTTATCTGTGCACAATTTTTTTTTTTTTTTTTTTTTAATTCTTGTTCCATCTTGCATCAAAAATTGCCTTAATAATGATATCTGTTCTCCAATGAGGTATTGCAATGGTTCAGTCCTAAATGAACGAAATCAAATCCTGTGCTACATTTATTTATTTATTTTTCTCATTTAAGAAGCTTTTCACTTTACATCACAGAAAGACTATCTTCTGTGTCACGTCGGCATGTAGACAAGCAACTATGAATGCTTTAAGTGACTTTTTTTTATGAAACTAGTGCCGTACAGTTTTTTAAAATAAGCCTGACATTTTTTTTTTTTTTTTGCAATCGGTTCTAATTTCGATGTTGAAAATGGCAAGTCAGTTGTTTTGTGGGATACGCTATATCTTATTGTGTGCTCTGTTGTATTTCTTTGCCAAATATCGTAAGTGATTTAATTTCATGCATAATTTTCTCAGTATGCATACCATGTACTGCAGATATGGTACGAGTGGCGTGGTTGGTAGTATGCCATTTCCAAACATAGACTTATTGTTGAGGAAGAAATAATTTGCAGGCTCAGGCCTGTCGAGAGATCCTGCCAATGTGACGAGACTAGTCTCCAGTAAATTTGAAAACATGCTTTTAATATGTTTCCAGAGAGAACTATTTGAAACCGTCCAGTTGCAGGGAGACTTTAACGAGAAACAGGCTTTGTGACAAGATTGATGACACAGTTTAGTGGTTAGTCTTTGCTGCAATACCTAAAGAATGAGGCCTGTTTATTGTTTTTTTTCACAATGTCTCAGCATTTTTATTCCTTCGAATGTGAATTGACCACATACAGTGGGACAAAGATGTGTCGAGTTTCATGCTATATGCATTTTGACTTTGTTATGTAATGTTTGGTGTGATTATTTTGTATAGTCATGTGGTTTCAGCCGTTGTTTAGCGTGTTTATTGCTTTTGAATGGATTGGTCACATTGCCCTCTGCTTTGGCTTGTATTTTGGTGTCTGCCGTTCATGCATGAGTCACAGCCACAGCTGACACTCCGTACGGTTCCTTCAGCTCTGACGTTTGGTTGCACGCTTAATTGGATATTAAGCCGAAATAAAGGTGTGAATCATTTTTAGCACTCGCATATATCATGCGCTCACAGCGTGTGGTGTGTGTTGAAACTATTAGAAAGGTGAGGTCAACAAAATCCTTATGGGGTTTTGTTGTTTGCACTTTGATCTCTGCCGCCAAACTGCATGGTACAAACCCCGGTCACCGTTTACCTCAGAATCCACAGCTCAGATTAATGAAGTCAAGTCTTAAAAATACCACCGGGTAGCTGATTAATTCTTAGCAGATACCTGAGAAGCTGATCGTATGCATGTGGAATGGAAAAACCTGTTTATTGGTGGATACTAGATTTGGAAATTAATGCATTTGCGCTCTCCGTAGACACCAAAATAAGACCTATTCAGGAAAAACGATATCCCACTCAGCCTTAATAAAATGGTAAGCTGATTTAGTCCTCTGTATTGTAGCAGATTTATTTAAGAGAAAAATTACATCATGACATGATATCCAGATAATGGTTATTTTTTTAAGAGCCCCTGTATAGTCTTATGTGCATGTATAATATTAAGCAGTATAAAATGGAGTAATTTGATATAGATTTGGTTCTCAATCATATATTATATCTTAATTTTTAAATATATAATATATTAAGCTGTAAATGTGTTGGTTCTTCTATCCCCAGTCTAGCCAAATCCCAAACCAGTACCCCATATTCCGTGGAAAACATTCCCTGTGTAGCTCGTCGTATCAGTAAACACTGTGGTTACAACATGGTGGAAAGGAGCAGAAGGCCCTTCCCTCCTCTTTCCTGAGCCATGTTCCCTCTTTGGCCTGTAGGGGGAGATCCAGGGAAACAACTGGATAATCGCAGTCAAATGCTTTTTCTCTCAATGAGAGGAATGTGGGAGCTGATATCTGGGATCCATTTCAGCTGGTTTGTTTGGAAAATGTTTTGCCGATGAAAAGATCACTGGAGGCAATGCTCAAGGTGATGGTTTTTCAGTATATTGATGGCATAAAAGAGCTTGACATGATTTTGGTTCGAGGTTCTGTGAATGGGAAATGCAGCTTTATTGGCTCTCGATCTTTTCTAATATGCCTGTTCCAAGTTGTTCTTCCTGTGAAACCGTGAGCACTGAAAACAGCTATGCTTGCTAGAAATGGCAGTAGATTGGGATGTGCTAGCCGTGGTTATTGGGTCAGAGCATCTGTGACCTTGTGCAACATGGTGATGGTGCCAGATTCTTGAAATCAGCTGCAGATTTGCATTTGTGCATATTCTTACACTTAGGTATCGGAACTGCCCAAGTCTAGACTGGTGCTAGTTGTCGGGAACTTTGTGTTCCCGTAAGTTTCCTTTAACATTTAAAGCTAGTGCGTACTCTGTGTTTGTGGCTGAATGCATTTCTCTCAGTTGTCCAATTAAATGAAGTTCTATGTCATAAAATGATAGGGGGAGATTGAGTTGAAGGTCATATTAATCACTCTACTCTGTTAGACGTTAGAAAGTTTG
Source organism: Enteromius trimaculatus (assembly GCA_032361065.1). Taxonomy (NCBI): domain Eukaryota; kingdom Metazoa; phylum Chordata; class Actinopteri; order Cypriniformes; family Cyprinidae; genus Enteromius; species Enteromius trimaculatus. The sequence continues at coordinate 5,464,266 of JAUMHP010000078.1, read as the reverse complement.
TATGGTGAAATGTCTCTCATGGAAAACCGCTAAGGAACAGCAGGCTAATTAAATATGGAAGCTAAGAAGAAAATAAGACAACATGGGATACTCCAGTCAGCCTAGCTAATTGGCTAGTCTGTTGTTATTAGTTTACCATTGAGGCCCACTAGATTTTATATTGTGGGCTCTTATGTAATGTTGTTGGATATTTGAGACCATTTATCTTTGTAAGCTAACATGTGAATTATTTTGTGCAACTATATCTGTTTCTCATATGACAAAATATGTCTCATCAGCTGTATCTCTGCTTGTGTTTCTAAGATAAGGGAAACATTTTATGGGACACCTGAAAAATTTTGCTGTATTATACCTATGACTTAAAAAAGAAACTGATTTTAATAATATGATAAAATCTTCTAATTAATGCATTTGTTACTGTAAACAAAGCAATACAATTTAGTAATAAAGCAATCGTAGATTTGTCATATATAAAGACTTCAGACAGAAACAGATTTCTTTACTCTTCTTCTCGTTAACGGTTCTTCTAATGACAGTGTGCTTGTTTGTAGAAATTGAGCTTTGGTACTAATTGCATGCCACTATACAAAGAGTGCAAATGACTTGTTAATCTGAATCTCATTCATGAATAAATTTGTGAATGGAGGAGTCCTTTTGCTTCATTGATGGGACAGTTGAGGACGAAATGGTTGGGAAACACGGCTCTAGGTCAAGGATTTGCTTAGATGTTGCTGCACTCAAAAGAAAGACGTTTTGTAGATCAGAGATGCAGCTGAATGCTGGTAGAACAGAATGATCCCACCATTGCAGATCTCAGAGTTGAACCACAATCTGTTTGATTTGATAAGGTGTGATGGGGGGTCTTTGCAGTGTCAGTCGGGGCAGATCTTGCCTGGTTTGGGCAGGGAATGAGGGGACTCTTATTATGAAGTGGCTCCCCTTGTGGTGAGAGAGAGGAACAGAAAGCCACACGACCTCCTTTGTTGCAAGAGCAGCTCCAACGAGCGGCAGACATTTTCTGGCTGTGCAACGGAAGGCAGTCAGTGTGTCTGCCAATCAGATGAGGTCTGGGGGATCGGGGCTGGGGTGGGGGAGGGGACAAACGGTGGTAGAAAGCTTGGATTTGCTTTTAATTACTGCACCCTGTGACCTACCTCTTCCTTTCTGAGTCTGGCCGCAGAGATTCACTCCAGTAGTTGGAGGCTGGTATGTGAGTGAGACTGGATGCACCACTTCAGTTGCATGGCTCGAGGACGTCTGTCTTTGCTTCCAGACAAAAAAAAAAAAAAAAAATCAACAAGTCTATCTCATCACCTCATGCCTTGCTGTTTCTTCCCTATCAAGAGTTTATTTTATGTTTCTTCAATTACAAGCGAGTTGAGTGAAGCCGGGATCCTTGATGCAGGTGATCACCTGACATTATTGCAGGTTTCTCCAGGCTGCTTGGGATGTAGTAGCAAGTTGAGTAGTAGCTCAAAGGATTACGCATGATCTCAGGTGACTTCCTAGGCCTAAGTGAGCTTGATCTGCTCTGTACGACTGTTTGGAGTTCTGCAGTACGCTGTCTTAAGGAGCGAGACTTCTGGACATCGGACACTCTTTCTGGAGTTGCGTTTTCTTCTGATTTCATTAGATCTCGAGGATGTGCCAGCATGATGATGTTGGCTCATTTTTTTCAGTTTAATTTTTTTTATTTATTTTTTGTATCCATCGAGGGCACTGTTTTTGCAAGTTAGAGAAGACTTTCCATAAAGTCCCAAATTTGTTTTTGTTTTTGCAGGGAGATTTGAATCTACTTGCTGAAACATGGAATTGCTGCCAGTGGTTTGTTTGTTTGACTTACTGTGTAGCAGGAGAGATGTTCCACGTGGGCTTTGGATCAGGCTGTCTACTATCAGTGGACCTTTAGTCAAGAACGAAAGTGACCAATTCAAACAGAACGTAAAAAATGAAAGAGAAAGAGGAAAAAGAGTGCTATTAGGAAGCAAGTGCATGTTCGGCCTCATTGTCTACTGTGTTTGCTCTTCCTGTTAATTTTCTCATGTTGTTGTTGGAAATATGATATAATTGGGCCTGGTTATTTTGATTATTGGACTGAGTTTTTAGGTGTAATGAACCCTTAAAAAAGGCTTAAAGCATCGGGAGATATTGAATCTCTTGCAAATATTACCTTGACTCAGGAGTGATTGACAGCTCAAAGTCCGGCCAATCAAAGCCCTTGTTATTCAGATGTTGTTTAGACCCAACCTTTGGGATAAGCCTCTCACATTCCCAAGGGGTGTCTCCATGTTTTGTTGTTTTTTTTTCCGTTCTTGCCAGTGTTTGCGTTTTGTTGCCAGTGGCCATAATGATTATCTGCTATTTTTAGAAACAGTGGGTCATTTAATTTTGATCCAAACTCTAGTTTGATCCGCTTTCATTCTCATTACCGCTTTAATTGTTTTAGACAGGTTATTCCTGCCATCAGCATGGCTTGGACATTTGTAAAGTTTCATCAGTATGCACTTTTCCCCCTCATTTATTATTGGTTTCTGCTTTGATACAGATTTTACACAGTATTACATATGTTTTTGAAACATGGCAATAATTCTGTGCTTGTTTTCAGCCCTCCAGTTTGGCCAATGGGAATTCAGGCAAGAGGGAAACCATGAAGTCTGAGGGGACAAAAGAGTCTCGCAGTCAGCAAGAAGAGGGTAAATGTTGAATTCATTTTGATGCTTGAGCATTTATGGCATTATGTCTATGACAACATTTAGACTCATTTCGCTCTTGATAGCCACATCTTAACAATTTGACTTGTTTTTCAGTTTTTTGTTTATTTGGAAAATTTAATTTAAATACATTCTATTTTTTTTTTTTAATGAGTGGCTTACCTTTGCTCGAAGCACAATTTGATTTATTTTAACTGATAATTTGTGCTTTGAACCTGAAACAATCCCTAACTTTTTCTGTTATTTTTCTTACAGGAGGAGATGAAGATCACTCGAACGGGCAAACCAATCCTCTCAAAGAGGCCAATGAGTTGAATGGGACCTATGAAAACATGGACACAAAGAGAACTGAACAGAACCTCTCTCCAAGGTCACCAGCCCGATCCTCAACCATGGAGAACGGACTGTCAGAGACTGAGCCGCCCCACGGCTCTAAAGTGGGCAGTAATGGATATATTCTAAGCAAACAGCAGGAAGACACCGTGTCGGCCCCACATAGGACTAACTGGTCCCCCGTAGGGGGTTCCACATTGGGGCATGGGACTAAAAGCTTGCCAACTTTAGCTTCTACATTGCGACCCCCTGACCAGGGTACTTCAAAATGTGCTGCAAGCCCAGAGCCGAGCCCAATAGAGAAACAAGTGGATACAGAGACTAAAAATGGCATAATATCGAATACACCTCCACCAACAATACATCGCGCACGCAAAACTATGTCAAGGCCGGCCTCAAACCAGACACTAAAGGTAATGCGGATCTACCGCAATGAAGCATTCTTCTTCATCGGCTGCACTAGTCACGACGGCAGTGCATTCAGCACTGAACATCCCACAATGCCGTGTTTTGGTCTTTTTTTTTTTAGGTCTGCTCATGAATCATGGTCATGGATACATGTAATCGCATTTCTGTTCCTCCTTCAGCTTTTGAATAGGGACAATAAGGAGTCAGTCGTGGTGAAAGATGACAGTCTGGGCAAACCAGAGACAGTGCAGCTTCAGCCATCTCCAATCCAGAATCAGCTACCTCAAAGCCAAACTGACGTCACATCTGTACTGAACACCACACCAGCCAAGCCACAAACAGGTTATACACAGTATTACCTTTCTTTGCGTCCAACCAAACCAATTGCTCTCAAGCTGTTCTGATGTGGTATTCCATTTTCATTATATTTACACGTATCTATATCTGTATTCTTATAAAACAAATTGGTATTAAAGATATGTTAGATTTTTGTTGGAGTAGTTTATATTGATTGTTCGATAATTAATCGTGCTAATTTCCACAAATTGTTTTTAAATGAGTTTAGCCTAAACCAGGATTAGGTCATAGCTCAATTAGGACAAAAAAGCATTACTTGTGTGCATCTTAAGACAAAACAAAGGTACTGACATACTTTAAGATCAGTCATTGCACGTTTATTTGAGATTAAACAGCTCAGATTTATATTTTAGTCTAGGACTAGGTTTAAGCCTAGTTTGTGAAACCGGGGATTAATGTTATAGTTTAATTGAGTCTTCAGTCAATGTGTCATTGAGGCTTTACTCTTTATTCTTTGGCATAAGTTGCAGAAGGCATGGGAAAACGTTTCAGTATCAATATATAAGTGTCAATATATTTCCTAAAAACTTCTAACACTATGCCACTATGCTGCTCTAATTGCTGTAAAATGTGGACATACCAATATTAAAGTTAGAGTGGATAAAAACAGTAACAGACTTACTTTATCTGATATTTATTGGGCTCAGAGCAACCATCTGCATGTTTCATGAACATGATCAAATTAAATCATGTTTTGGAGGCAAAAATGCTCAAAATTTTAAGATCTGTCAGGTCTACTAATAATTTTGGCCACCACTGTGTATATGTATTTTAGGCACTACCAGATTATATATTACATTTATAAAATATCTTTGTAAATTTGAACTCTGCATCTGTCTCAACTTTTATTTCTGCCTGAAAATAGTGAACAAATGGAAGTGTATAGTAAAATTGTAATTAGGTTACATATTTGTTGAATAACAAATAATGGCTAAATTGGCAGAAACATACTCATCAGTTTTATTGACTTTATGGTTCAAGTTCAAATTTAAATGCCAGTAATTTGACCTGTGTTTTACAGTTTTCTTTAATTAAAAATGATCACATTGCTTTTACAAAGAAACAAGTGCTTCAAAACAGGCCTGTATACCAGAATTCTCTCTTTATGCATTGGCAGTTGAACCCAGACCTGTCTCTCCCTCAGTAGCAGCCGTGTCAAGGAAGAAGAAAAGAAAGATGGGAACTTATAGTCTTGTGCCCAAGAAGAAAAATAAAGTCTTGAAACAACGCACAGTTCTGGAGATGTTTCAGCGTATTTCCCAGTCACAACCCAACCCTCAGGTCAGAGATCGGACCTCCAGATTCTCACCTAAAGAGTGAAAAACCACCTTTTATTTTGTGTCTTTGAGTAGTTACTAGTAGTAGCTTTGACCATTCGTGATCTGATCTTAACATTTTTGCATTGCTGATTGTTTGACTCTTTCTGTACTTCTTAAAGCCAAGAATGTACACGTCTAATGCAAGCCTTTTTATTCTTTGGCTTCACAGCTGTCAAAGGAATCTGTGCATGTGAATGGCGAGAGAATGGAAAATGAGTCGGATGAAGAAGAGTCAGAGGAAGGAGAAGACACAGAGGAGGATGAGGAGCTGGTCAGAGAGGATGGAGCCAAAGCCTCTCAGGAGGGACCTAATATAGCGTCAGTTTCTCAGGTGGGAATAAAGCTCATGAGCCAAAGGAAAACTGGTGTAATCCATTCTTTTCTGTCCATCTTGTGAGTTATTTCCTTTTTTTTAGCCAAATGATTTGTCCACTTAACCTTTGAACAAGTCGAGTAGCATCTACACATTACATTCCACTGCTTATTTGTTAATTTTTCATTCAAAAGCCTCTTGAAGAAGAACAGGAATCTGAGGAGTCACCAGAGGGTGAAGGTGAAGAGGAAGGTGATGAATCAGACTTGGTGAGTCCCCATATATTTTCTATCGAGTGTCCGAGTCATCAAGAGCCGTTTAGACAAAATGGAAAATGAGTTTCACAGATTTGATTGGAGGTTCCTAAAATATTGCTTTGTTTCGGATTGTGAGCTGTAAGTTACTTCTGTCCTCCTCAGAGTTCAGAGTCCAGTTTGAAAAAGAAATGGAAAAAGAAAGTCAAGGGGGACCATGCCTGGCTCCGACCATCCAGGAAACGCAAGAGGAAATTGAAAGCAAAAACAGAAGGACTTTCAGGTACAGTAAATGTTAAAATTCATGCTTTCCTCAAACATCTGCTGTAGGGAAACAGCTTAGCTGTAAATGAATTTAATTTACACATCTCCAGGAATGGAGTCTCAGTCTCAATCTGAGAGCCAGAGCTCCCCATCGGCCCCTTCTGAAAACAGGAAAGAGTATAAAGAAGTCCCACTAGACTCTCTCAACCTAGCGGCACAGGAAGCCTTACTGACATCTCCAAGTACAGGTGAAATTAATTCCTTGGCATATTGGTTGAGAAGTTTATA
>JAUMHP010000078.1:5424281-5450066 GCA_032361065.1 Enteromius trimaculatus | reverse complement strand
TAAAATGAATTAATTCCGGCCACTTTGACGCTCTCGCCGTCTGTGTTCCCTCCACATATGTCGTGCAGTGTTGCTCTTACCATCGTTTTCTCCTGTTCATTTGGTCTCTGTGTTCATCGCCACTGTTACGCAGCCCACACTAGTCCGTGCTCGCGCCCTCAAATCAATACACCGCCGTCTCATTCCGCTTTGACAATGCACTTACCCTTACGTCACCGCAAAGTAATGCAAAAATAATTGCGAAAAAACGTGACTTGAACTTGAAAATGAATTAAAAGAGGCTTCGAGGCAAAGGATTTTTTGGAATCGAGTTACTCGAGGAATCGTTTCAGCCCTAGTTAAAATAATGTGACATTTTGTTACTATAATTTCACAATATCTTTGCTAAAATGAGTGCAACCTTAGTGGGAAAATTTTTTGTACACTACCGTACACTAAACCTTATGATAAACATTTGTTTTATTTTGCCATTTTCATATTTCACTTTTGTAATGCACTGGAGGCTTTTTCAGTGAACGCCCCAGCCTGTTTATGTTTACACTGTTTACCTGCTTTCTTTTTTGGTAAGAGCTCAATGCATTAGCACTCATGCCACACAGTACTAAGTTTTGAGAATAAAGTGCAAGCTGTAATGAGCCCGAATTTATATGCAGTATTTGTGCTATTTCAGCACATTTAATGTCTGGATAAGCTGGATTGCGAGTGGTTAGTGAATAAAATCCAGGGGGATTTTTGTGATGAAATGCAGCAAAGAAAAGTTGCTCAGTTTTACTTGCTCACTTATCATTCTGTTTTTAAGCGGTAAAATATTCATGGCTCAAAGTTTCTAGGTACTTTTTCGAGGCAAAAAGGGATGTTTTTAACTTGCATACCTGTGTGAAACTGTGCTATGAGCCAGTGCGCTGCTGAGGCGCAATCTCTCTCCTGCTGTCTAGATCACTGATGCAGAGCTGCTATCTACAGTATGTGCTGCCCAAGATGATGAAGTGGAGTAAATTAAATGTTTCAAGTCTTCACTTAATAGTAATAGACTTGTAAGATAGGCACACATTTAAATATGGGAAATTAATTTCACAGAAACGATTAGCAGTTCTCATCTCCCATGTGTAATATTTAGTGTCTGACACTGTGTAAAAATGCTTGTATCAACATTTTTATATGTAAGCTGCTCTCAATCTGTTAATATTTCACCGCTATGTTCACACAATTTGAATGTGATTTTTTTTTTTTATAAGGAACACACACACAAAAAAAAAATCTTTATTTTGTGTATCTATCCCTTTAAAAGGAACCAGGTTTTGCTGTCAGATTTGTTACTGTAGTGCAATTACATTGTTTATCTCCAGGTGTCTGAACTCCCGACACCTGCTCTTTATATTGTGGTCCGTTTCAGTCCACAGTTTATGTTTGTCAAGCTTCCAATTACACTTTCAGAGACTGAGGATTTATGGAGCAGATAATGGCCATTCTGAAAATGGTCTTGACAGATAAATCAAAGATGGGCAGGGATTAAAAGCAGATGGGGTATGACGGACCGTGATCATTTCAAAAGAAAGTAGAAGAGATCGACGGCATAGAATGGATATACATGGGTTTTGGGAATCTAGATTTTAGTTGGAGATCTGAAACTTTGTGAGACCCATTTAAACTTTATCAGACTGCCTTATGAATAGTAATGAGGTGTTTGTCCAGTACTGATTTGCTGACTGGGCCCTAGCCAAATTAAGATTACCACTAGGGGCTGCACTATTAGGGTAAAAAATATGCAAGGGCTCAAGATATCAGCCAATCATAGCAGTGGGAGTTTATATCCCACTGCTACAAAGCAGGTACACCCATTATGGAGTGTTTAAACAAACACACTAATATAATAAATAAGGAAACATGAAATAATAAAAAATAAAATAAAAAATGTATTTTAAGATCTCTTTGACCCTAACATTAAGGTAACTTAAATTTAGAGCAGATGCAGAGATGGGAGTTTGTGTGGAGCAGCGTTTACTTCATAATAGAGCTTGATAATAATCACTCTAAATCACACAGCACAGATACTTATTATATTAAATTGCATAAGCATGCAGCCCTACCTCTTACCCTTTTTGGGCATGTTTGTAATATGCACAGGCATTATAAACAGTTGGAAGAGGCTTTTGCTTGGTCTACCAGTCATTGTTTCATGCAGATTAACAAAACAAGATTATTTTTTCACAGTTTATTCATTTAAAATGGCATCTCCATTCCCATACCCAGACATTGTGCTGTTATTGCCATGGGCCACTGTTACCTCGACAACAGCAGTCTGGCCCATGCTGTCCTCAGGCAACCTGGTTAGGCCTTGAGACAATGGCATGCTCTGTTCTTTTATATTTTTCAACTGTGATCGTCCACGTCTGCCGCCCACTGCTCCTCTGATCCAATTCCTGCGAGACGCTACATATTTCACTCCCTGTTTTACGTGAGTGCATCATAATGGCTCTAATACTATTAGCTGTAAAGCCATGTTCACATTCACAGTGATTTTTATTACTGGAAGCCACTTTATTGTTTGTTGTTAGTAGGCGTTTTTTTGCCGCAAAATGCCCTGAAGTTGCTCGTCTACCTAATAATCTAAAGACAAATGTGAAATACTCAGAAAGTGAAAGAACTTTCAGAACATTTAATGATCTAAAGAACCTTTTCCCACTATAACAATGCTTTTGTGATTTCATCCCTTCATCTTTCCGCTGTCTTCATCTCATGGAGTGAAGATGGTTCTGGTCGCATGCACTTTATCTGCTCATTCATTTAAAGAGATCTTGGCTGAAGGTGAAATCTCAGTGGAGTGTCTTTGCTGTCTTTTAAATTCGTACTAAATGATTGTTTAGCTACTGGAAACACAGTCTTCACCGTATGATGATATTTTTAATTGGCGACATACAGAGCCGGGAGACAGTGCCCTGGCAGAAGTGATGGAGAGGACATCACTATAAGGGGCTGTAAAAAGCTCTTAAAATGGAAAGACATTTCTTGGGCTTACTTAAAATTGAAAAAAATGGGAAAAATACAGGCGCCGGAGATATTGAAAGGCATACATTTGCGAATGTGCTCGGGTTCTTTACATTTTTACATTTCTTTGGGATTTGAACTTAAGACTTTTGTTTATTTGGTGTTTTGTTAAAGGGCTTGTCCATTGTCTTCCGGAGAGCATTTTTTTGCACAAAAATCTAGTGCAAAATAACATCAATATTTCTCCAATTTCTTTTGGTAATGCATCCTGATATTGAAGCTGGTCAAGTTAGTCACCTTCCTGTCCCTAGAGGCAGGTTTGAGTTGAGTCATGGAGCGTGCTGAATTACAGAGTCACTTCATTAGGTTTGGAATAAGCACTGTGTTTCAGAGCTTGCTGTGAATTTGACGGACACAGAGATCATATGCACACTATAGATTTTCTAGATCAAGTAATATCAGGTATTTGACTGTAGAGTGCATGGGTGTGTGCAGTGGTTTCCACATCAGAAGAATAAAGGATGTGATGTTTGTCCATGCCTTTTCCTTTCCTCTCCGCTCCATTTCTCAGTAAGTGTCAGCCCGAGCCAGCCTAACCCTGACTTAACTCAATATTCAGTTGTTTAATGAATAGGCCAATGTAACGGTGTTGCTCTGGGCAGCAGCAGACCTTTAATCTACAGCCATCACACAGCAAAAGCCTCTAATAGGAGAATAAATCTCCTCCCCTCCCCACTCTGAGGTTCAGATCAATAGTACAATGTCCAGCAGGAACAAAGCGAGAAAAGCAGAGAAGGGAGGACGATTAAGACAGAGTAGTCCTCTGATGGAAATAAACAGCAGGGCATTTGTAGTGGTTTAGATCGTTTTTTTTTTTTGTTTTTTTGCTTGTTTAGTTTAGTTTTGTTTCATGTTTTGGATTGTTTGGTGTTTTAGTTTCAGGTTTTGGTTTGTTTGGTATTTGTTTTGTTGTTTTAGTTTTGTTTCATGTTTTGGTTTGTTTGGTTATTTGTTTTGTGTTTTGCTTTTATTTTATTTAGGTGAACACATAAATATATTTTTTAATCGCTGATATAAAGAATGCCTATATAGTGCCCCTAGCATTGTGACAGCATTGTAACATTTTGTTGCTCACATACAGGTTTGAATCAATCCAGTGACACCTCCAGATCCCATTTCTGACTAATTTCCTGTTTCTTGTCTACTTAATTGGTCAACAGTAGTGGCAGAAAGCCCCCAAATTAGATTTTGTATTGCAGTTCTTCATATGTAATTTATGAATTATGATTGGACATCAGTTTGATACAATACATTGTCACATTGGATTGTGATATAAACATGAAAGATTACCCGCTATATAAATCTCTTTTTCACGCATTTAGACAAATTCAGTATTTAAACCATAGAAAAAGATATGCATGCATAATAAAAAATAAAGTATCAATGCAATATCACGAGAAAAAATAAAATGGCATTGCATCTTCTTTCTGTTGGTATGTGTGTTTGCACTTAGATTTACCTTGCTCTGAATGGGCAGAATGTTACGCTTGATGGATTGTTACGCCTATGGCAAAATCCTCATTGGTCAACACAAGTTCATTTGAGCCAATCCAAACGAACCCTCGGGTCAAATGGGTTCCTCTCTAGTTCAGTTCAGAAACCTGGTACTCCAGTATATACAGTGGATGCTTTGCCTCAGCTTGTTACCATGGTTACAAGCCCACCTCCCCCTTTCTGTGGTCGCAGGCGGTTGAACGTTCAGCCAGTAAGTAACAACCAAAGCCGCGGTTGACCTCATCTGACCTTTAACACCGCTGTGATGTCTTTGTGGAAGTCATTTAAAAATGCCATTAATCGTCCTGACAGCACCCACGGCTCGAGCAGCGCGCTAGTGCTATTAGCTACCTTTGCCTTAACGATTATTGTTTGGCTTCTTTAATTAGCTTGTTTTACAGCTCCTGGGCCTGGTAGAGAGGATGTTTCCATGTTATCTCTGTCTGTCTCACATCTGTCCGTGTTGACGTCAACTCTTCCCTGCAGGTTGAGGCTGAGCAGGTTGAGTTGATGGCGTAGTCTGTCCTTGTTCTTGGTTCTTTATCCCAATCAGAATATTCAGGACTCCGATCAGGGCCGAGGCCGCTTATCCGGGAGCACAAAGTGCTGACTTCAAAGAGTCGTGTTCAATTTTGCTGTCTTTCATGTGTTTTGGATGCAGCGAGACAATGAGTGGCTTCAAAGTGGTAGGGACCTGGCCTTGCTTTGTTTGTGCCAGAGTCAAAGAGATTCATAATGGAGTACCATTTGAACGTGTGCCAGTGTTTCTTGTTGTGCAGATAACAGCAGGTCTGCTCACACTTCGAAGGTTATGAAAATGCTGTTGTATGTGTTTTAAAGATATTTCGCTCATAACAAAGTCAGTGTTTTTGAGCAAGTCTTCAATTGCCCTACTTTCAAATTCTAAATAATCAGAGCTATCAGTCTGTCTATCATCCAGTCTATCATTCTATCATTTTTGTCTGTAGTTCTATTGGTAGTTCTACCATTCTCTGTCATTCTTATATGGTCATGTCTTCCTCTGTGTTGTTCAGTCTAGGGCTGGGCGATAAAACGATAGCGATATGTATCGCGATAGGCACGTGATCGATATCAAAATGTGTTCAATATTTTTTTATCTTGAACGATTCGTTGATTTTGAACGAATCTTTAATGTGACTCGGGGAGTGATTCGTTCAGTCGTGCATGTGTATTGCGAAAAGTTCTTAATGGAATTAGTTCACCGGTTTTGAGTCTTCGGTTTTGAGTCGTTCGTTCATAAAAAAAAATTGATTAGGTCATCTATCGAGTCTTCCGGTTTGAGTCGTTCGTTCAACACGTGATAGCTCCATAAGCCAAAAGAATCAGATCAGCATGTGTGTACGTATCTACTAGGATTACTAGTGTTAATGAAAAAAAAATTATTTATACTTTTTTTGTATTAAATGAACGAGATGACTCGAAAAAAAGATTTGTTCATTTTGCTGAAGGAGACTCAAAGGAACGAGTCTGTAAGATGATCCGAACTTCCCATCAATAGAAAACAGAAGTTGCGAGCTTCGTTAGTTTGGTTGCATTAACAAAGGCACTCGTTCTCTGGTAACATAGCAACGTAGGGAGGGATATGCTAACAGCCAATCATTTAACAGTATCACATTTGGTTGCGCCATATCGTTGTCTCTCGCTGTTCTGATGGATTTTTCTCCTTGTCCTTATTTTAAATGGGCCATAAAAATATCAATAAATATCGATATCGACCGATATGAAACACTGATATCGTGATACAGTTTTCAGCCATATCGCCCAGCCCTAGTTCAGTCTATCATTGTATTACTTTTTCTGTTGTCATACTGTCAATATCATTCTATCTGACATTCTATCAATCATTCTTTTATTCTGTCTCTTGTTCAGTCATATCACTTTATCATTCTGTCCGTCATTCTATCCATCTGTCATTCTGTTTGATGATCGATCTATCTATCGTTCTATCTTTCTGTCGTTCTATCGTTCTATCTTTCTGTATATCTGTCATTCTATGTATTGTTCTATTATTCTAGCTATCAGTCTGTTTGTCATTCTAGTGTTTTCTTTTATATGTCTTGACAAACTTTGCTTTCTAGTTGTATTGCCCAATAGTTTTGGATTCCTCAAACTGTTGCAGGAAGGTAGCAGCTTGTCGCAGCCATTCCTCTATCAAGTGAAACCCTCTGGGAATGTTTCTCTCTCTCTCTCTCTGTTTCTTTCTGCTCTCTTTGACTGTACTTCTCACCTATTATGTTCTTTTATCATCACTATGCTTCATATCTCTCTTGCCCGATGCCAGCCGTGTTTCCAACTGCGAATCTAGGCCGTTATGACACGCAACAGAAAGAGCACAGTGAAGTTCCTCTAAGTGAAAACAGTAGTGAGGCAACATTTAATAAAAAGGAAAAGTACAGTAATGTCTTCCTGTGATATCCCTTGACACGTTTCTTTTTCGGGAGCACAGTGTTTTCAGGCCATGATAAAGGCAGTTTTGTAGTAGTTCATGTAGCAGTAGCGGGTGGCTGCAGGCCTGGTGCATGTTCTTTTTCTCTGCCTCTCCACAGCAGGTTGCAGAAGGGGTTCAGTTCACTTGAAAAATATTTCAAAACCAGTCATAAGGGTCATTTTTTTTAAACTGTGATGAAACATCAACTAATGCTGAATAAATAAGCCACTGATGTATAATTTGTTAGGATAGGATATTATTTGACAACTATTTGAAAATCTGAAGACTGTTGTTCAAATAAAGTTCTTAGATATGCATATTAATAATGACAAATTAAGTTTTTATAGATTTACAGTAGCAAATATAAATCTTTGCTTAATATCCTAATGGGTTTGGCATAAAAGAAAAATAATTTGGACCCATGCAGTGTATTTTGGCTGTTGCTACAAATATACCCGTGCTACTTATGATTGGTTTTGTGATCCGGGGTCACATTTGTATTATAATCTCACAGTTTCTCCTCTCTGTTCTCATTATATTTGCATTTCTCCTCAAAGGGCTTTACTTAAGGATTTGGTTCAATTTCCAGTCAATATCACTCATCAGTTGATAGGTGTGTTAAGGTCTGTAGAGGGGCATAGTGAAAATTTGCATATATTATCATTGATTAACTTCTTAAAAACTGTCCAGAAACCTTTTTGTCGGATTAGTTGTGTGTATTTCATCTCACTTACGAAGAATGCCAAGTGGCTTATGCACATAATTTATGTACTGTCCAACTTTATCATTTCTATCAGTTGTGTTGCTGGCCAGATGGCACACTTCCCCTGGAGTTCTCAAGCAGAGAAGCTTTCAGTCTCTCATTCTCTTTTTCATTTCAGAGTTCCAGGAGGGAGGCGACCCTTCACTTGACATCATTACACTATTATATTACATTATTTTGTACCAATATTTATTATACTAATTATTTTTATTTTATTTTTTTTTATAAAAGTGCGTTGTTATTCTGTCTTTTCTTGCTATTATTTATTCATATTTATTAGTATTTGCAAGTGGTCACAGGTCTCTTGATCAGCTTTTGACCAGTTCTGCCTGATGCCATGCATAGTGATTGCAGGGAGCATATTGTATTAAAATTAAGCAATAAACCACAAGAGACCATGTTTCACAGTGATTTTACCATAATATAGAGAAGTTGTTAAGCATGATGTAATGCAATGCAACCCTGAGCCCTCGAGTGGTTTATTGCGGTTATGATAGCAGCAGCAATATGATGAAATACAACAATGTTACAAAATATTAATAATATTAATAATTCAAATTAATAATACAACATATAATCATATTTTTTTCTGCCAAGTGTTACAATTAAGCTTTAGGCTGTTTACAGTTGCCAATCAACTTCGGAAATATGAAGCTGATGTGGTATTATGTTGTTTCCTTTCACAATAGTCCAGACTTAAATTCAAATACTCAGCAGGTCAACACCTGTGCTGATTATTCTCACTCGAGTCTTAAGTGAAGATTAATGCCCATTATGTAAGCTGAGAGGGTCAACAATTACGTTACAGTCTTTAATGACTGATCAAGCAACAGCTGGAACAGATCCATAACTCTAAGTCTTTTCTCTCTCAGGACTAGACATCATGTTGTGCATGTGTAGCAATATTTTTCAAATGACCAAAGCCCTGTCATGTTTGCAGTCTTGGAGCAGAGGATCCTGTTGTGTATCGTTGCGTTAGTGTGTATGAGAGAAAAAGAGAGGGCAGTCCTTTGTAAAAGAGATGGTGACATTTGCGTCAGCTTCTTAACAGAGCCCTGCTGCGTATCTCTCCCCCTTAGGGAGGGGGTCACCTTTCAGCTTCATTGTGCGCTTGGCATGACCGTGCCCCCCTGTTTGTCTCTATGTCCGTAGACCAGACCTTTTGAAGTACACTTGAAGGAAGAGTTCATGTAGGGGGAAACTTGTGAGACAGATGACACAACATAAATCAAACGCAGACTTCCTTGAAGAATATTTCTTTCAAAAAAATTCATTACATCATCCTTTTGGGTGGTGCTTTGCTGTTTTACAATCATATTATATCTAAGTACATCGATCAAAGCTAGAATCCATGCAGCGTTCAAGGTTGTAAGAACCTGTAGATTTTATGATACTGAATAATTAAAACTATAATTTAAGATTTAGTCTACATTAGGTTTATAAGAAGTGCTCTCTTGGTCTCTTATGGGCTATGAAATGTGATTTAATAAAAATCTGTTTGAAACTACCATACGTTTGCAGTATGCATACTGTGCTTGACCTGACCTTCCAGTATTATGCATGACTTGTTAGCAATTTTGGATTATTGGCTAATTACTCATCAGACTACAAATAGTTAAGATGTTTTGGCAATGTAAAATTAGAAAAGTTTTTTTTCCCATCATGCTAAATTAAAGCTGCTTGTGAAATATTCATTATGAAATGACGCCATGTAACGGCTAGGGCTGGGTATATATATATATATTAGTGGTGGGCATAAATGAATTTTTTTAATCTAGATTAATTTTGAAATGAATGGCTAAATTTAATAATAAAATGGCTCATTTGAATTTTGCAAAAAGGCATTCAGAATATGTGTTGCTACCTAAATAATGACTAAAAGTAAGTCCTATTCTGACAGGACTAGTTTTACAGGGGGTCGTTAGAGAATGTTTTGTTTTACAGACCTATAGATTAAGCGAATAGATTAACAGCAATTTTCTTTTTATTTTTATTGTGCGGTAAGAGTCTTGCGTTAATGCAGCACGTTAACGCCGATAACGGCCCATCACTAATTTTTATGTTATGTGCATTTCGTCAGTAAAGCCAGTTCTTTGATTAGAAGTAAATCTGCATAACCTATTTTCAAATGGAGCAGCAGTTAATACACAGAGCCATAGATCACTGACAAGCTACACAATATTGGGTTCAGTATCGCAAATGAATCATATTTACATTTACATTTATCCATTTAGCAGGCACTTTTATCCAAAGCGACTTACAGGTGGGGAAAACATCAATCAGTTAGTCCTAAAGAGGCAAAAACAACTTAGTAAGTGCTCATAATACCGTATAACAGGCAATGTTTAAATAAGTACAAGCTAGAAGGAAAGAAAGAGTAGGGTTAAGAATTTTTTTTGGATGTAAAATAGTGTTGAAAGAGATGGGTTTTCAGCAGTCATTTGAATGTTGTAAGGGAGTTGGCATTTCGGATAGCGATGGGAAGATCGTTCCACCAGCCAGGAACGGTGTAAGAGAATGTTCTGGGAAGAGATTCTGTGCCTCTTTGTGATGGTACGTTGAGGCGTCGCTCATTGGCGGATCTCAGAGTTCTGGAGGGAGTGTAGGTTGGTAGCAGTGAGTGGAGGTAAGCGGGCGCTGAACCTGTGGTTGTTCCATATGCAAGAATCAGTGTCTTGAATTTGATGTGAAACTGAACCTGATATTCCGTAGCTTGTCAGTGATCTACGGCTTTGTGTCTTAACCGCCGCTCCATTTGAAAACAGGTGATGGAGACTTTTTTTTTTTTATCTGATATTTCTATTTTCTTATTGGTTATAAATCAGCTATAAATTTAAATAGCAATAGATGCTTTAGATGCTATTACACTAAGTGATCATAGCTTATTTTCGTAGCGATAGATGCTAAGTGAAAATAGCAGTGTTTTTTAGTAATACTATATTTAAAAGTGCAAATAGATATAGATTCTATTTACACTGTTAAAATAGCAGGATAATAGCAATTACCTGTACCTTAGTATTATATTACATTATAAAACGGTATTCAATTACTTATTGAGTGTAAATTTAAATTTAAATTCAAATTATTAAACAGATGCCTCCTTATTGGGACAAAAACCCTCTCTATAACTAGCTAAACTCTACCCAATACTTCATTGTCAACATTTTGATTATTTTCCTCTTTTTAATTAAAAAATATTGATTTGAAATTTCAAAATTTGAAAAGATGAATTTCAACCCAGGTCGATTGCATAAAAAGGACACCACCCATGCCACTAGAGCTGATGACTGTCAGTCATCTTTTGTAATATTGACTAGCCCAATCAATTTTTGGTGGGCGGAGTTAGTGTAAATAGACACTCCATTTCTTATTATTTTATTTTAGCCATATTTCAATTACCAAAAAAAAAAAAAAATGTGTTTAATAATATTATTTTTAACAATAGCAACACTGGTTTAAAATATTTGTCATTGTGTAATGTGCCTTGTTTCACATTGTATTTGTAGGCAGTATTTAGTGTATACTGCACAGTATGCCGGTACTCACTCTGAACATAGCCTGAGTTTCTGTGTATGCAAAAGACAGGATTCTGTGAAGATTTAGCTCGCCATTGTTGTTGTAGAGTTATTCTGGTCAACTAGATGTGTTTGTCTGTCGCTTAAGAGGAGGATACAGAAGAGGAGAGAAGGGAAAAAAAACTTCACACAGCCTTATATATTCTCTCTCTGAACTCTGCTTGTGTGAGACTTCAAACAAACCACTCTGCCACTCTGCTTATCAGTCTCTCAGTCAACACACAACCAGGAAAACAATCTGCCTCCGTCTGACTGCAAAACCTCGCCTGGCTTTCTCTTCTGCCTGCTGTTGTGGCTTTTGGCTTGCTGTTCCTCGTCTCTTATAATTAGATAACCAGACTAAAGTTTGGAGATTGACAGAGAAGGCTGAATGTCAGACCAGGCAGCACTTTTCTCTCAGGCACGCGGCTTCTTTCCTAACAGAGAAAATGGTTTTGTATAAAGAAATTAATTGGATTTGGAGATAGACAGGAAATTCATGAGTGACTGTTTAACAAAGAGAGTAATACAAGGGTGAAGGTTTTATATCACTGTAATTATAGTGAATCAGAGCCCACGTTCTGTTATTTTATAGGATTTTTGGACACTTACACTTCTTTGCTATACTCTTGGACTTTTATATGGATGCAAAATCATACGAAAGCAGCCATTTTTGTCTGCAAATACCATTCTACAGTTTATTCTGTGAGCTAAAGTGTATGATAATAGGTTGCTGATGATGAAGAAATTTTAAGATTTCCCATGTAATTTTATAAACCTGGTCTCATAAAAATATGTACCTCACTATTTTAAGTGCCTTACATCACATCCACTGAGTGGCACTAAAACACAGGTTCAATATGCGAACCCTGGCACATTTTATTACATTGATATAGGTATGGATTGCTGTGGTTCAGAATTGAAATATCCGTGCACTGATGCTAAAATTTAATGCTCTATTATGTTGAAAATATGAAAAATATGTAAATAATATGTTCTGCAGTGTTATGTACTTGTTGGTACGTATTTCATGTCACGGTAAAAAGTGCACCATGGTACATTTTTTTTGCCATGAGACCAGGTAGGATTTTATGGGATATTAAACATTTTTACAAAGGAAAATATTGCCTTATTGTACGTCCTTGTCAATCTATTGTGGAGTATTTAAAATTACATTTTCAGCAGCCAAAACTTTATTATAACATGATCCTTCAGAAATCATTCAAATACGCTGATATGGTACTCAGGAAACATTGCTTAAAATAAATGTTAAAAACGTTTTTTTAATGGGAATGTATTCCAGGCATAAATAATGCAGTGACACATCTATGGTTTCATTTTACAACAGTGCCTTCAGCAAGATGTGTCATGGTGTCTTTGGGATGTGTCATGTTGTAGCCACTTTTTTTTATATGTGGCGTTAAAAGAAGCATTACGGCTCATTTCGGAGCCCTTGCATAACATTTAATTCAATAGCGTTTTATCTTCTGTGTGCCCAAGACAATGCAGATTGTCACAAAGCGATCTAATGCAATTTTGAGGCTGGCTGCAGGCCCTGGAGGCAATCAGAGAGATTTTATTTGTAGCCCTGGATCTTTATTAGTCGCTCAGTGTGTCATTGGAGTTTAGACATATTTGTTTAGTTGTTTGTGTGTTTGTCGTTATGAATAAAAATACACTATGGTGGATAGACAAGCACAAGCGCTGCTAGCAGTACAGATACAACTCTTGGCTGACCTCCAGCTGTGGCATTTATACAGTTCTGCTCACGTTGTTTCCTGC
The DNA here is from genome assembly GCA_032361065.1 of Enteromius trimaculatus. NCBI lineage: Eukaryota > Metazoa > Chordata > Actinopteri > Cypriniformes > Cyprinidae > Enteromius > Enteromius trimaculatus. The sequence goes on along the minus strand of JAUMHP010000078.1, from coordinate 5,436,979 downwards.
CACCTCTGCTTAAATGACCAGTCAGCAAATTTGACATACATGATAGTCAGAACTAAAAAAAAAATCAGTAGCAGTCTGGTTTGACTTTGTCCTTCACGGCTGACATCTTTTTTGAAAGTAAGATTATTATTTTACATACTACTTTGTTAAATTTGCAGAAGACCGCCAATCATACAGTTTAGCCAAATAATGACAGACAGAGTCAGGGGAGGATGGTGAAAGTGTTTGTAAATGTCATTATTTTTAAGACTTTATCATACAGGCAAATGTCAAAGTGTATTTGTGTATGCTGATTACACTGTGTCGTCATTGTCCCAGCATGCTAATAGTTAAGCTAATAGGCAAATTAGTTGTTGTAGGTCATGGTTCATTAATCGCCCACATGACATTAGTCTCACTGTTAGCATGCCCTCCCTGTTCACTCGTGTAATAATAGTAATTTATGCTTGGTCTGTGCCTCATTTTGTTCCTTAGTTCCCTGTGTTGTGAATCAGTGTATCGTAAACAGAAGTTGTTGTTTTTTTTCTAGGGTCTTGCATTAAAACATAATTGATATTTATCAGCAGCATTGCTGTATAACATTCAATAATGCATTTAAATTGCGGGATGTTAAAAAGTAATTAGGAAAGATGCAATTGTCCGGCGTGCTTTATTACGCAGAACATATAAATGCATTTTTATGAATGATTTTTTTTATACATTCTCATTCTTGAAATGTTTAGGGTGCAGATATTTTAGTACAATGGAATGATTTTGATTAGACCTAAAGATTTCTTTATGTAGTGCACTTAGTAATGGATTGAAACACTTCTTTGGTTTGCATCGTGGATAGTCTCAGGTGAACAGACTTCTGAAGACGTGCATGAAGGGCGGTCTCATGAGATCTAGAGGTGAGAATGGAAGTGGTTCACTTTCATTCGGGCAGAAACTTGTTTTTGTCTTTTTTTCCCATAAATAACTCACTCAATCCCCAGAGCAGCTTTATGTTGAACTCTGTGATCTGAATATTTGAATTTTTAACTTTTAACTGCTTAATAAAATTTCTAAAAGACAAAAGAGACAAAATGCGCTATAATCTTTACTTGTCTTCAGTGTATTATATTCTGGTACTCCCAATCTGTTCTATAACAACTAATTGACAAATTAAACATGCTTTAAATGTAATTTCAGTTAACCAGCTATTTAAACACACTCACAGGTTTGTTCTGTACAGAGAGTGACTCATATGATGAACTGCTCTCATTATCATGCCAGAATTTTTTTTTTTTTGTTTGTTTTTTTGAAGACGGGGCTCAGAGCACCGGGAGGCCTTTTAGTCGCCATGGCAATTGATTTACCACTGTTCCTTCATGCTGTGTGTAGAACAGCTAAAGTGAAGGAAACCGGAGACCTGATTAATATCTGCTTGTTGTGACGATTCTGCCGTAAGACATGACGATCCCAGCCATGATGGGTTTAACTGACGTTCATATCTCTTTTTCTAGTAATGCGCCGCTGTGTCTCAGATTCACTTTGCAGCAATGTTTTGTTCAGTTCAGATAAATATTGAAGCTTTTCCAAGAACAGGGGTGGGAAACATTTAGCTTCAAAGTCTTTGTTTTTCCTTTTTTAAAAATGTTTTCGTTTTGCTTTGATTTCGTTTTTTGTTTTGTTTGCCCTACCTTTTGTTTTGTGTTTTGCTTAGCATTTGCATTTTTGGTTTTGTTTTATTTTATTGTTTTGTTTTCAAGTCAACCAGAAAAGACTTTAAATGATTCGTTTAGCTTTAACAAAACAGTCTGTGAATAGGCTTCAGCAGAAACTCGGCGAAAATGTCTTGTTTTAAAATCAAAATTGGACTTCAGGAGGCAGAATCTCAAATACAATAACCCAACAGCAACCCTTCAGACTGAAACAGTCATTGTCCCTTTGTCTTTGTACTAAGTGGGCATTTACAGTGTCTTAGGCACAGCAGCAAAAATAGCCTGTTAATTCTAAGAATCAGAAAGTGTTTATGAAAACCAAATTATAGCTGCTTTTAGTGTTTGACTAACATTAAAATGGGCCTTAGGGAAAAAAGGCACGATACAATATGACCACGTAAACCTTTCTCATCATCTATAAACGTAGTTGATGGGGGGAGAAAAAAATGCCCACTGCCTTTTTGGATGATCTTTTATACGGACAGTGAGCGCAAACTGATGGTGCTACATGACCAGTCCTCACTGCCTGACCCCTCTCTCGCTCTTCTTTTTTGTCATTTAGCCTCAGGCTTTTATGCCAACAAGTCCTTCCATCTCCTTACCTGACATTTAAATGTTAGCGCCAGCTCAGATCTAAATAAAACCCCCATGATGCTCTGTGGCAGTTCTCATGCCTTTGGCTTTGTCCTCCCGTCTCTGCTCAAGGGTTTCTGAGTTTACCTGTCCCTTCAAAGCACAATTCTAGGTATCTGTGTTCCATTGATGTTTGGTTTAGTGTTGCATACGGTCCATAACACGATACCGTTTGCTGTGAGTTTATCTACATGTACTTCCTGTAGTTCAGATTTATAGTTCTGATAAGCAGTAAGGCTCATTGTTTGCTTATTTGTCTGCTCTCTGTTAGTAGTACTAATAAAGCCAAAGACGTGCATTTTTGCCTGTTTTGAAGACGGCAAATAAAAATGTAATTCAACATATGATCTGTTGCTCTTTGTCATTTTTCTCATCCCCCCCCCCCCCCGTTTTCTTTTTTGTCTGTGTGCTTCAATAAGCCTGATGGAGTCATTGTCATGTTGCCTTCCTGTTTCTATGGTGACAAAGAATGGGCTGTATCCAGTGTGCCTTACATTTTACCACTATCACTCACTCACACATTCAAACACACGCACATACGCTCTTGCTGTGACAAATCCCTGAAATATGAAATGTGCAAATTATGAGTGTGCCTTCTGCCAACCGTAACACACTAAACGTTCACACAAACAAATTTGATGTAACACTGTGGCTGGGCAATTCCCCCAGCAGACCTAAATCGCAGGCTTCAATTTTTAAACCTGACTTTGCAGTCATACCTATTTCCCAAGCCATTAAACAGCAATCTAAGCTCTCTTTTTTTCATATTTAGACAGTAGAAGCAGTTGAAGGCCTTGCAGAGCCAGACCTTTGAAGGCCTGCTGTTCCAGTACAGCCAGTTGACGGAACTCTTTTATGCCGTTCTGTATTTTTTGTATTTTATATTGTGTAAATTTTATTTATTCCTGGCATGCAAAACATGTCACATGATTGTTCAGAAATGTAGCTAAAGTGTTGATTTAATTAAGAAATTTTCTTATTATCAGTGTTATAAAGACTTGTACTGCTAAATATTTTTTTGGAAACTGATGATTGAAACTGAAGATCACCGTGCATATTTGAAATACAGTTTTTTGTGTTTTTGTAACAATATGAAAGTCATTACTGTCATTTTTAAATATATTTATGTAATGTGTTATTACAATTATAATTGTAATTATTATTATTAGTGTTTTACTTTATTTGCAAGGCTCCTTTTTTTGTGAAAATGTTAAAGTCATTGCTGTAATGTGTCTACATGCTTAAATATGTGATCTATTATTATTTATTTATTTATTTTTTATTCTAGCATTTTTGGTGATCTATTAAAGGTCAGCCAGTTTGATTAGAGCTTGCCGTCTGCAAAGTAATTTACAGTTTTGTCAGCATAGTGCAATATACATAATCACATGGACAGCGAAGGGGTTGTGGGCGGTCTGTGGGCGCACTGTCTAATTCTGAGACTAAACACAAACTGACTAGCATCAGTGGAAACATACAAATGGTTTTTCTGAAGGTCTGTGGGCGCAATTCAAGGAAATCAGAGCACTGTCACTCATGGCTCAGGCTTTCATCTGTCCAAATGCAAAGATGACTGACACTCATTTTTCCTCTTTTCCTTGTTTTTACTGAAGCAAGGTGGAGTGTGTGTAATTCTGCAGCTCAACACCCGTATCTGTCCAGAACCGTCAAGTTTTCTTGTTGCTTTGAGCCACTTTCTATGTGGCTGTTCCTTCGTTGCTTTGGATATGCTCTTCGTTCCAGGCTCTGTTTGTACTTTGTCTTATCGCCGTCCCAGAGAAGGTAATTAGAGCCTTCCATCCACCGCATGCGCTTATGTAAATAAATTAAACCCGCTCCTTTAGGTTTAATTTGTGACTCAGTGTGCTTAAATCTTTTCTCATCAACTAATCTTTCTCAAGTGTAGTGTGTGTGTGTGTGTGTGGTTTTTCAGAGACTGCTTTTATAGAAAGCTCAGTGGTTTCAGCTATAACACTAAAACAAAAAAGTGTCTCCCTCTAGCTACTTTTCATCATAGACGGCGAACTGATGGCTAATGGTGCCCGTACCCTTTTATTCAAATGGTCTTAGGACAGCAGTGTCTTTTGAGGACGCATTCACATTTTGACTGTTGTTTTGAAAGGTCATGGGGTCACAAAAATTGTCAAAGATATTTCAAAACTATGTCAAATTTATCAGCCATTTTGCAATGTGGCTTTACTGGATTTTCTTGTGTAAAGGAAGATGCTTCGATATGTTTATCAACTGTAGGGCTGTCAAACATTTTGTCATCAGAGTTGTATTTATGCCTGAGGAGAGATGTTATATTGCGGAGCATGGTTTGGCATAACCTGAAGATTTCCCATTCAGCAGACAGCTCTGTATAATCTTTGCAAATGTCAAAAGTTTAAAACAGGATCAGCAGAGCATATCCAAAATCAGCCCAAGGGGTAAGTCTGAAACTTAAATAATTTTCTATTCGCATCACTTATAAAGTATAACTTCATGCAATTGTATAAGAGAAGTAATTGACTTCTGAAGTTGCATGGGAGGATATGGAGAAAAATAATTTGTATTGTTCTATTATGGTGATGTGGTGGTTTGCCGTTAGTTTATTTGTCTCGAAAATATGTTCCTCCATCTGTGTGTTGGCGGGTGGCAGCCTGTGTCTGTTGGTTAATTACTTGGCAACTTTGACCCTCTGCATTAGGTGCCTTTGGCCAGAGATGATGAGTTTTTTCAGGTCCAGTTCCTCCAGAGAATAGACTACGCCGAGATTAAGACTAAGAGACGGCGAAAATCTGTTCTAAGATGCCTCTGTGTGTGTATCTGTCAAACAGAAATAGGCACAAATGTATTCATAAGCAATAACAGTAACAGGACAATAATATGCTATTTAAAATTGTAAAGGCATATTTTATTTCATCTTACTTTATTTTATTCAGGTGCCTTGTTACACTCCTGACAACTTCCCTAACAGTGCAGATCCAAATGTGTTTTTGCTCACAAAAGAGACGTTAATGGCAGTTTTGTTTGGGAGCGATCTGTGTCAGTAAACTATCTGACAGACAGCGGGCCAGTTGGAGAAGAGCTACGCTTCTGGCAGGAGTGTGACTGAACGCAGCTTTCCAGGCAGAATCTGGCGTTTTCTACTTCATTTACTGCAGCTTTGAGGCATTAAAACTCACGTCTGCTCTGATGATTGAGGATCTGTTCCATCTACCTACATCCCACCAGCTATATCTGTAACAAGCAGCAGAAAACGATTTCCTTATCTGACCATAAAAACTTCAATCTACTCTCTACGGATGAGCTTCCAGGGACAAATTGTGCTATAGGATCGCTCTGGGACCTTGACACCTGCTAGTGTTACATGCCACTTACATTGTGGAATGGCCAGTGGTGCCTGATCATAGTGTGAAACGATTTGGTCGACCCAGTTCCACCAGGTGAACTATTCCTGTCCAATCAACATGCTGAGTTTTCATCGTGCAGTAGAGTTTATCAACCTTCCATGTTGCACCAGACAAATATATAAATGTATAAATGTTTTTTTTCTACCTGGTCTCATGGCATAAACATACCGTGGCACACTTTTTAGTGAGGATGCGAAAAACGGTCCAACAAGTACATATCAACAGACATCCAATCTCATCTGCCCAAATTAGTTTTTGCAGGTTGGGACGTCTTTATCACTGCAGTTTCCAAAAGAAATGAACACTAGAAACGGTAAAACTCTGACACCTTTTATTCCTTTTGATTAATGGAGTTTTGAATTATAGAGCTTAATTTCACTCAGTTGCTTGAAGAATATCATGTTATTCGAATCCTGTGTAACTACGGTTACACTACGGTTATCAGTGTAATAAAAATGTGCCAGGGTCTACATATTGAACGTGTTTTAGCCCCACTTGGATGACATTTCTCCTTGGAAATGCGGTGAAACATAATGTAATCGGTGGTACATATTTTTATGAGACCAAGTTGAGTTTTTTAATTACATACAATTAAAGCAATGTTTCATGTCAAATACTAGTTGCTGTCATTTACAATGTAAACTTGTCAATCAGTTTTAGATACTGTTTATTGTGCCAGCAAAGTGGCTCCTGCTATGGTGTAAGATAACTAAAGATAAGAATATTTTATATTTAGCAATGTCCCAGCTTAGAGGGGTTTTAGTCAATTTTATCTGGCCCCAAACCAGACTGCAAATACCAGCTAATAGCAAACCACCTAAGGGTGGTTTAAGATCCACAGCAGGGATTAAAGCCACTTTCCCAAATGTTTTATTATCCAGCCATGAAATTCTTTGGTGTATGATGAGTGACAGCTTGAAGTAAATCCGAGGCTAAATGAAATGTCAACACAATTTACAGGGTCAACCCAAAAGCTAATTACTTTATCATTAGCTATAAATTTAATGAAGAATGTCCCATTTAGTTATCCAGTGAGAGTATACAGTGATTAAAGTACGTTTTCTGAGGTGCGATTTGGAGCCGCACTGCTGAGAATTGATGGTGTGCTAAAGCGCTAAGTCAAGCTAAGCCGTCAAACCCAGCTCTCCCCAGGACAAAGTCTCGCAAATCAATCGAAGGCGAATCAAACGGGGGCTAATTCGTCATCCCGTCAGAGCGCTGATGAGCATTGGGCTCAGCTCATTGGATTACGCCTCATCCTTTAGCGGAGAACGTCGGAAGGGTATCCATCAGCCGCCAAGACGTCCAACCGCCTCCCTCTCATTCCCTTTATCATCGGCATAAATAAAGAATGATCCGTCTATTGCGGAGAATAATTATTGTCATTATGCTTAAATATGTTTTCTCAAACATAAGGCCCAGGGGCCTCTCAGCGCAGCCAATGCTTCATTGACCTGAGACCTGAATGAGACGCATAGGGTCACTGAGGTGGAATGGAAATGAAAACTCAACAAAGATTAAAGCTCCCTCAGAGCAGATGGGTTTAAAATAACCCCTCTGCTGTTTCTTTTTCCTCACATTCAGAGGAAACTATGGGAAAATTGTACCCCAGAGGAGGATTTTTGTACACCGTTTTACACATCGTCTCCTGTGTGTTTGTTAGAACACTGCATATTCGACAAATGAGCATGCTTGTTATCATACAAATAAACACTGACAGGGTGATCAAGACCCCAACGTGAGACTGAATGGGTTTTATGTCACACTGAATGTGTTTTCTTCTGACAATGACTGTCTGACCGTTACAAAATTTCTACATGGAATGTGATCTTTACTAAATGTCCTAATGTTTTTTGGCATAAAAGAAAAATAATAATTTTGACCCATACAATGTATTGTTGGCTATTGCTGGAAATATACCCCAGACTGCAGGGTCACATATGGACATGAATATTGTAACTGGCCAATCAGAATCAAGTATTCCAGAGAGCATTAGTGTTTTGTCATGACTTGGCTGTGCTGCAAAATGCAAATTTGTACATATTCTCTGTTATGACCCATAAAGCAAAATGGTGGCTATTTTGTATTCTAACTTCCTTATTATAGCTGATTTTCGAACTTAAATGTTCTCTTTTTGCCAAGTTCTAGTAATGTGTTTATCAGCTGGCCTCCTTAGAAAATGGCCCTGAGCTGACAGTCTTCTTCATTTTCCTTTGATTTTCTTTTCTAAAAAGGCAATTTAACACATGAAGAAATAATTACCTTCCATTTCATTAAAAACACTGGGCCGTAAAGTGCGCTTGCAGATTGTCATCCACCTGTAGTGTACACCTTCTGTTAAGAAAAGAGATAAACATTTGACGGGAAGATGGAGTGAGTAATACATCTGTTCTCGATGTTTGTTGTGGCCTGCACCACAGGAAATGAATGTAGACTTTATCTTGGCTGCTGGGGCTCTCAATACGAGGCGGTAGTAAGCGAACAGGAGTGGGCTTTTGGAAACCATAGACCTTCTTATAAAGGATTGTTGTGCGGTGTTGTATGTTGTCGTCTGCATTAGGATTAAAAGTCTTTTTAAATCCTCTTATGCTCCCTAAAAATATAGGGAGGATTTTTGCCTGTTTAATTTAGTTTCTCAGGGAAGAACACTTTTCTTGGAAAAAACATATGGAGCAGTGTCCCTTCTAAATTTTTAAGCATGAGGAAACAGTTCTTTGTGTCTTAGTGTGTCTTGTTTCTCTCTGGCTGTGTAGAATGAGGACCCAGCTGCCTTGCCAGTACAAATAATGAGGTATACTTGTCTTGTTGACTGAGGGTCTATTTGGTGACTCCTTCTCACTCAAAGTCTTCTCACTCTCAGCGCTGAACTATGTCCTCATTCCATATAGCTGCTACTTTTATGTCACCCTCCTTTTATTTTATTCCAGATTCTGTGCTTTTTTTTTTTTTTTAAATGTACAGAACATTTAATCTGAATACTGTTTAATCACCCATTTTCAGACTTCATGAGCATCTTTTCTCTGGCCGTTTTTTAAGTGCTCTGACAAATTGAGCTCAAAATGAAAACGGCTCTGAGGAGCACAGCTGGGAGAACACATCCGTCCCGGATTCTGGCTGATCAGTGGGCTCTCTATTAGGCACTTTGAGGGTTGTTGTGCAATTGAACAGATGCTTGCCGGATCTGCTGTATGTTTGTGCATGTGTATAGTCTTCTGTAAAGACCGAATTTTCAATTAGAGTGAAGAGGTTGTCTAGAAATCTTTATCATTACGTACATTTCATAATGTCTGTGGAATTTTCTTTAATAAAATGTATTTAAATTAATATTTTTACCTCTTCAGGACTCAAATTTTGCATTAGATGTATAGTGGTGACCCAGCACACTAGCAAAATTAGCCTAATTATACAAAAATGCATTGCAATTTAGCCCTGTTACATTACATTTTTATATGTGTTAAATTCAGAAATCCGTCTAACCGGACTAGGTCTGTTGAGTGCATACATTTTGCAGTTTATGCAGTGTAGTTTGGTTGTGTGTTATTTTACCATGTGTTTTTGAAGAATGAAGGCTGATAAATGTTAGATGAGATGTTGTCAAACCTTTAAATGCATTATCTTCATACATTTTGCAGACAAATGTTTTTAATTTTTTCAAATAGTAAGCATAATGATGCCCGATAGCTCCAGTCTCTGAACAGCCTGAAATCATACATTTAAAGAGAATTGAAAGAGAATGGCCAAGTAGAATTTTTTTCATGATATTGCACATATTCAAGCTTCCTGCGCTGGATCTAATGTCTTCTGGCAACATCTCAGCAATGCCGCCCTCCATGTTTACAGTCTCAGAAGACTTGCAACAAATCTGGCCACCAACAGATTTTCAGGGTGGCTTTGCGGATTGTTTCTCCAAAGTGCAAATTGGATGTTTTTTTTTTTTTTTTTTTGTCATCCTGAATGAAAATTGAAAGAACCAGAGACATGCGAGATTCACACTCTGCATGCTATAGCCGTTGACTTCCAACTGTGCTTGCACAGTCACCCATGATGCTTCACTGGCATGCCAAGCATAATTCATTTGTATTTTTTTCTTTCTCGTTCGGTCCCTTACTCTTATCCTCATCATTCCTTTTCTTCATCAGTATTTTTCCAGAAACCTTATTTAGATAACTATTTTTCACTATTTTTGGTTTCAGGGAGAAATCCGGTGGCACTAATATGCATTAAATTCATGCTTAAGGCATAGATAAGACTTAATGTATAACTCAAGAAAAACTAAACCATTTATTAGTAATTACTGCATCAGCAATAAATGAACATTCTATATAATTCAAAAATTAAGTAATTAATAATTTGTTATTAGTGAAATGTGTCATGAAGTATTAATTCCCTAATAACAACCATGCTTTTGAGCTTTCAGTTGTCTGCTTTAATCAATCATTAGCTAATGATTTGCATCTTTACTTGTTGAGGCACATGGTTAATTTAAAATCTAATTCTAAATCCATAACCACAATGACAGGTTACTTAACAATTAGTTAATAGCTCTGTGCGTTAATAAATAAAGTCATAACGTAATGATATCTTTGTAAATCATTAGCTAATGATTGATTAAAGCAGACAACTGGAAGCTGAAATGCATGGTTTTGACCCAATGTGGTAATTAATATATGAAATTGCTTCAGTAGTTAACATGTTATTATGAAATTAATACATTATGACATTTAACTAATAACAATTTATTGATTGCTTAATCTATGAATCATGTAGAATGTTCATTTATTGCTGATGCAATCATTATTAACAATTTGTTTAGGAGTTATACATTAACTCAAGATTATTTGTGCATTAGTTAAACACTATTTATTTGTGCACTCGTATTGTGAGGTGTTACCGAATTTTTAATTTTTTTTAATTTTTTCTTTTAATGGATGCTCTGGAGTAATGGTTGAAGACATTTTAAAATATATTTAAACAGAAAACTGTTGTAACACATATATATGTTACAACATTATTTAATTAATCATATATATAGCCACTCCTGTCAGCTAAGAACAGAAAACTGAGGCTACAATTCGCACAGGCTCACCGAAATTGGACAAACTGGGCAATCGAAGATTGGAAAAATGTTGTCTGGTCTGATGAGTCTTGATTTATGCTGCGACATTTGGATGGTAGGGTCAGAATTTGCCGTCAACAACATGAAAGCATGGATCCATCCTGCCCCGGTTCAGGCTGGTGGTGGTGTAATGGTGTGGGGTGCATTTTCTTGGCACACTTTGGCCCCTTAGTACTAATTGATCATCATTGCAACGCCACAGCCTAGCTGAGTATTGTTGCTGACCATGTCCATCCCTTTATGACCACAGTGTACCCCTCTTCTGATGGCTACTTCCAGCAGGATAATGCACCATATCATAAAGCTCGAATCATCTCAGACTGGTTTCTTGAACATGACAATGAGTTCACTGTACTCAAATGGCCCCCACAGTCACCAGATCTCAATCCAATAGAGCACATTTAGGATGTGGTGGAACGGGAGATTCTATCATGTCAATATGGACCAATATCTCTGAGGAATGTTTCAAGTATCTTGTTGAATCTATGCCACGAAGGAAGAGTTCAGACCCCCTTAAATGTTGCACTCTTTGTTATATTGCAGCCATTTGCTAAAATAATTTAAGTTCATTCATAAAATCATTTATTTTTTTCCCTGGTCAATGTACACACAGCACCCCATATTGACAGAAAAACAGAGAATTGTTGACATTTTAGCAGATTTATTAAAAATGAAAAATTTAAATATCACAATCGAATACAGCCATAAATCTTTTTGGGAAAGTTGCAACAAGTTTTTCACCTGGATTTGGGGATCTTCTGCCATTCCTCCTCAGGTTGGATGGTAAACGTTAATGGACAGGCATTTTTAGGGCTCTTCAGAGATGCTCAGTTAGGTTTAAGTCAGGGCTCTGGCTGGGCCGTTCAAGAACAGTCACGGAGTTGTTGTGAAGCCACTCTTCCGTTATATTAGCTGTGTGCTTAGGGTCAACCTTCGGCCCAGTCTGAGGTCCTGAGCACTCTGGAGAAGGTATTCGTCCAGGATATCCCTGTACTTGGCTGCATTCATCTTTCCCTCGATTGCAACCAGTCGTCCTGTCCCTGCAGCTGAAAATATAACCGAGAGTCAAAAATTTAAGGGGGTCTGAATACTTTCTGTACCCACTGTATGTACCTACAGTATATATATATACCTCTGGGTTCTGTGCTAGTCGACGGGTCATTGCTTTGCCAAGGCTGACATGGTCAGCCAGTACTTTTTTAATTTGCTCTCATCCTGTCCTCCTTGGCAGAGCACTGGGGCCTGTAATGAGGTAATGACGCTCACTGTGCCTCCCCCTAAGGCTTCACCACAAATGTGTTTAATATCATAAGAGACCTGCTAGAATCAACAGACTCTTTCCCAGAAACCCACTAGTTGCTTATCTCTGGTACTGAGCAATAAACCTTAGGTACATCTTTAATTTAGTGTCTGAGTTAAGTGCTCCAACTGTCTCATTCTTTTCATTTTGTGTTTCATGTTGATTTGGACTTGACCTTAAGTGATGATGTCTGAGTGGTTGAGTTGTTTCATTTTTAATTGCTTCATATTTTTACACAATTTGAGCCTTGTCTGTGAATTTATGGACAGATTGCGAACATATTAGGTGGGCATTATCAGACAGACATTTAACAGATAAAGACTGCACTAACTAACGTACTTTTATATAATTATAGTAAGAGAAACATTCACAGTTGTTAATATTGGACAGTGTTATAACTTTGTTATTGCTCTGTTGGTTGTTTCTCATTCAATTTGTTCTTTTGCCATTGCATCCTTGAAGAAAATGTTATATCTGATTATGTGGAATGACATCAATACTAGAGGTCGACCGATGTATCGGTTTTGCCGATTAATCGGCACCGATAGTTGATTCCCAGAACTATCGGTTAT
>JAUMHP010000078.1:5388935-5415756 GCA_032361065.1 Enteromius trimaculatus | reverse complement strand
ACTACCGACAACGTTGACCGGTTAACGTTGATACGGTCAACCACCGGTCAAACGGTCATCGGTTAACATCCCTAATAAGTACATAGATGTGAGGGGGTTCATCATATTTGAGCATTCATTGGTTAAAAAAAGTAAAAAAAAAAAAAAGTCAGTGCTCTAATTGACACAGACCTACACGTATTTTTATAAAACCATCGTGACCCAGATATCTGTATAATATATCACCAGGTCCCTGTGATTCCCACCCCTAATTCCAATTACCATCTGACTTAAGTGTATGATTGATTGATAGAGACAAATATAATTACATTTCTTAAAATAATAGGCAAATCCTGCTGCAGAATATCATTGATTGTCACTTTAAAGTAGATGTTTTATGATTTGTCCTGAATGCAACACTATCACTCTGAATCCTGATTCGCTGAGTGATTTTTAAAGCTCTTTTGTGGCACAGAAAGAGGTAAAAAAGAAGGGAGGTCGTTTCTTAAAAGAGCTTGGAGAGCAAATGTTTTTCTATAGTATCTGCACAGCACGGCTCTCGAAGATGAGGACATAAGCTCTGCTATTCCAGCTGGAGGCTGTGTCTGTGTGTATGCACATGTTTGTGTATTTATGTGCTATATGTCTGTGTCCATGGTGTGAGGGATCTTGACAGGTTGTTAATGTAATATGTGTGTGCGAGTTATTTCAGTTCAACACAGTGCATGTAATTAACTTGTCTTGGTAATGAGGTTTCCAATAAGAAGCTGAGCTGCTAACATGTGCTCAGCTGCTGCCTGCTTCACCCCTCAATCAGCAACATCAGCAGGTGATATGCCTCAGAGAGAAGAAAGAGAGAGTGTGTGTGTGTTTGACTAGTTTGGCGAGGGTGGTTGCATCAATTTACCTTCTAAACGATTATTGAAAAAGGCCTGTAATGTATTACATAAAGGTTTGTTTTCTGTTTGTTTGCGTGTGCAGGAGAGAAAGTTGGTGATTACCCATGTGGATCAAGAATGTGTCCCAATGGAACAGATTGTAGGCAGTACTGGACAGGACCCAACTTCGGCATCACCAATTTCGATAACATCCTCTTCGCCATCCTCACAGTCTTCCAGTGCATCACTATGGAAGGATGGACCGATGTACTTTACCACGTGAGTTCCTATTAGACTTCATTTAATGGAACATTTTTCGCAAAGAATGACAATTTCTTCAGCCCCTCGAAATCCTTCGAAACCCATCATTTTCTTTCTTCTGTAAACCAAACATAAAATAAGATGTGAAGCTAAATAAAAAAAAAAATGTTGCCATAAAAGAGTTAATGGTGAGTTATGATGGCAAATTACAAAAAAGAATTGAATTATTCTTTCAAATGTGTTTTGAGTTTTCTTTGTTTTCAATAGTTGCGTCTAGACTGCCTATAAGCCAATGACATCTCTGGCCAAGTTTGCATTTAAAACTACAGTACATACTAAAACTGATTTCAGACAGGCTTTTAGGCTACGCACGCTGCTGCAGAACAAGTATGGACCTGATACTGCTTATAGATACACAGACACGCTGCATGTAAGATATGCTGCATGAATAGGCATACAAAAATCTAGCAGATAGCTGATCTAGACAGGTGGTGCTGGGGGAGGTGGAGGGTTTTAGTGGAACCGCTTGCAGCAAACACTGAACCAGTCTAATTAAAGGGTTATTCCACCTCAAAATGACATTTTTGTCGTTAATCATTCATTTTGTTCCAAACCAAAAGCTTAGCGCGCCTTCGTTAAGATATTTAGTTATCTGCCAAGTAATGAAAAGTATTCATACAGAAAAGTATGAAAGTCTGAATACTCAATCGGCCATCAGTGTTTTAATTGTAAGGTATGAAGCTAACGAGAATACTTTTTGTATTAAAAGAAAATAAAAATAATGACTTTATTCAACGATTCGCCACTGTAGCATCACCGATGTGCCTTTTTGGAGGGTATCTGCCTATGCAGTTCGATGCTAGCATTAACCCTTTATAGTGCACATTGAAATGTTGACACCCTAGAATGTTTTCGGAGGCTATAACAAGACTTTTAAGCTTTTGTGACTTTATAAAAATAATTACAATTTTATGTTGTAAATCTAGGTCAATGAAATTACCATATATGGTTCCTTGCCAGTCTATGGTCATATTTTTTCCCAAAAAGGTCATATATTTACAATGTTAAAAACACACATAAAATACAAATAAATACATAAAATGTACATACACTTTTTCCTCATTTAATTTATTTATTTTTTATTTAATTTTTTTTTTAATGTGCCATAGACTCTTGTTTTCCAAAAGCTGGATATGTACAGAAATGTAGAGTTTAGATCTACTGAAAATGAAGAATACTGACAAATATGTACATATATAATAACAAGTGAAGATAGCACACTAGTCTAGGTGGTACCACTTATCTTTGCAGTAATGAGGCTCACAGTAAAAATAAACACCAATGTATGCCATAATATTACAAACTGAGTTAAAAGTAATAAATGAATAAAATCTATTAAGTTTAAACATTATATTTCACTATTTATGGCTTGATCATTTCAATAAATCTCCCACTGAATCACTACATAATGTTATACAAACCTGTGTCAACATTTGTTCTACATTTAATGCATTATTTGTATATACATAAAAAGGTATATAGACATACAGGCAGATACCTGAATAGGACGTATGATCAAATATGATCACACCATTTTCACAGTGTTCACTAATTTCTAGAAATGTTATGCAAACAACACCGATCTCAACATTTAACACAACTATTCAACCATATAATGCATGAGTTTCGTTAACTTAGCATTGTTCGTTTCAATGCTATTCATAATATTGTGAGAGTAGGTATGAGTGTAAACGCATAGTTTTCGAACTCCGGAAGTACGCTGATGTTTGAAACGCCGCGGGCAACTCCTGATTGGTCAAATGACTGAGTTCTGCTTATTGGCTGAAAGAAATCCATACACAAGCTCATGGAAAGGCACGAGATCACTCTAATGAATGATCGATTAAGTTACCAAATATAGTTCCTTGCCCGATAAAGGGTTAATGCAAAGATAAGCAGTTTTTATACATATCAAAGCATAAAATACACCTAGAAGACTTTTTCTTGTATTGCAGCTGACAATGAGTATTCTGACGATGTCTTTCATACTTTTCTGTGCCTGGACAGTGTTCATTACTTGGCAGTCAATGGGAAGTCACAAGCCTCCTGGTTTTCATTAAAATTATCTTAAATTGTGTTCTAAGATGATCAAAGCTTTTATGGATTTGAAACGACATGGGTTAAGTGATTAATGACAAGATGTTCATTTTTGGGATGGAGTAACCCTTTAAATGTTGATCAAGCAAGTTCACTGCTGCAGAATCAGCACAGGCCAATCAGCTTGTGGTGTTTAATTAATTATGTGATTGCTATATTGTGAATGACCTATCCCTGCTCCATCCAGAGTTTTCCAGCTAACTGACCATTCACAGAGAGCTTGATTGACAGTCGACCTTTCTTTCAAAAAAATTTATATATATATATGTGTGTGTGTGTGTGTGTGTGTGTGTGTCTTTTAATAACATGTTTGACATTATATTTACAAATGATTACACCAGTTTGCATGTTTGTGTTATTTGCAGCTACATCATGTGTCTTAGATGATGGTAATTCACTTAGACGAATCAATATCGCATTTGCATCGCACAATTCCAGTTCATGTATTTTTTTGTCTCCCAAATTAACATAAGAAGAGAACGATAAAATAACATTATTAACCAGTTAATTGCAATTTCAAATAAACGTTTCTGTTCAGAATGATTACATTTGATTTTCTTAATTGTCATTTGTTTCCGGTTTTCGTTCAGAGCCCTGATTTGCAGATATATGTAGTCTTGCATATAGATACGTAGTCTTGTTTATGTAATCTCAGAGGCTTTTCTTTGTTTCTAAATTTTGTGTTATGTTTTAGAACGTCTGACAGTCTGCGTTCTGCTTGTCTGAGTATTGAGCTCAGGAGACTGTCTTTCTGTAAAGGTGCTAGAATCTGCGCATGCTGATATGAATACAAAGTGAAAAAGCAGAAAGAAGTTTGCTTTGTTTAATTGTAGACCGTTAAACACGCAAAAGAGTTTTTACGATAAGCAGGCATTCCACAATTATGGAACACCCTACTGCTGCCATCTGTTTTTAACCACAGGTCAGTCATTACAGAGACATCACATTCAGAATAAACGCTGGCATGGACAGTCTCAGTAACACTTCCAGGGAGTGTAGTATAAACCCTGCTGGGTGACAGAAAAGACAGACTGCTGTAGTTTCACCTGCTCCCCTTCTCCTCACAGTTTCCAAATGTGTGCAGAGCGTCAGGCTGCCAGAAACATGGTGTGGGGCAGCATATGCCACCCTGTTCCCACACCGCTCCCCCTGCCGCCACAGACTGAGATGAGAATTACGTTAAACTGAACTCTGTATGAAGACTGTATGCTGCCAACCTGTTACTGTCATACGCAGAGGGCTGCTGTTTATGCTGATACCGATACCCTCTCTCTTTCTCTCACTTTCACCAAACCTGCTTTTTAACACATGAGCTTTGGTCCAAAGCCCAGCGAGCCGCATCATTGTCTACTTAATTATATCATCCCAACCATAATAGAACCCCTCAAATGAACAATAGGAATGTTAATACTAGGTAAAATAATCATTTTTTAACACACTTGTTAAAATATAACCTAATTTTCAGGGCTCAACGGTGACAACGGTAAGTTTTCTGCTTGATTAGACTAAGCAACTTGTTTTTGTTTGTTTGTTTTTTCAACACAAAAAAATTTTTACATTTTAAATATGTTTTCAACCATTATGCAGAATAAGTTTAATTTAAATATACTAAATATAATTTCAGTAACCTATATTTTTTATTTGCCTTTATAGTTGTTTAAATATTTCTAAATATTATTACCTATTATTTACCTATAAAGCATATGTAAAGAGTTCATTTGAAAATTTGTTTGTTTATTAATTTTCTTTTCTTTTATTATTATGCTACCATCTTTTTATTGTGATTTATTGTGTTAGTTAGCTGTATTTTTCTTTTTTTTTTCCCTAAACAACTGCACTTAAAGATTAATTTCACGAGTTCAAACTTCCTCAATAATGGGAGGCAAAGTAATGTTGCTAGGGCACCATCCGGTCCGGGGGTTGGTCCCCTTCGGTGGAAATCGTGGACCAGGGGTACCTAGAGTGGACCCAAAGGGCACTTTATCATTGCGACAGGGGCTCGAGCCACAATGCCGCTCTTACTATGAAATTATGCTTTTAAAAAAAAAAGTTTTTTATTGTTGAATATTCATATTTAATATCACTGATCACTAATAAATCATTAATTTAAAGTTTTGTACAGTAACAGAGAGCCCTCAACGATCTGGAATTCCAGAAAACATGTGTAAATAGAAAAAAGACATCAGTAAATCAAGAAAACATGTTCATCAGTTTGACAGCAGGTGCTGCAAATGCTCACGACACTAACAAATGAAAAATTTTCTTCATTATTTAAGTTTCTTTTTTTGGTTGTGCTGTACGCATGTTCTGTCAAATTGATGTTTGTTTGTTTTTTGTTGTTGTTGTTTTCTTTTTCTTTTTTTTTCAGTCTTTTATTATTGTTGATTTATAACATAACTAATGAGGAATTACGTGAATAATCACTAATTATGCATGCATTTGACCGTTACAGGTGTAATGACGAGATTAGACTATCAAATGCAGAGACAGTCACTGTAATCAAAATGACGATAATCACTAGAAATTAGGTGTCCCCAACTAAGCAAGCCAGAGGTGAGGACGGCAAGGAACCAAAAAAACCTTGGGGGAAACCAGTCTCAGTTTAGGGCCAGTTCTCTTTTGGCCGGACACCCAGCACCTCATTTTCAGTTTGATAGTGCAAAGAACTCGTGGTGAGTTACGGTACGCCCTTTTGATCTGGATAGGGACGGAATAAGAGAGACAGACAAATATTAGTGTGGATGATCTAGCTCTAGAGGCAGAGCAAAGGGCAGCGGAGGAATACAAAGAACGAGATGCCAGAAAAGGAGAGTTAGCTCTGTTTAAAGGAGAATATTTTAGCTCTGATAGGATGATCAAGTAAGGGGCTGATTGGGGAATGAGGCGTCAGCTGTGGTCAATCATTTGTAGGTGCTCCTCCCAAAAATTTGTTTGTATCTAAACATCATTGGAATACACAATGGAACACTTTTTAAGAATTGTTTAAAACTGAGTTATCTGTTTTTACAATTAACTTCATCTGTTTTTTTTTTTTTTAAGTCCTTACAAGGGAAATTTTAAATATGTCTGCAAATTATACAGTTGTAATGATACAACTACAGAACAACAATAGATGTATTAACTGATACCACATGGCTAATTATCATCATAACAAGATAAATAAATGTTGATGAGCAATTTTTGCGACCAAATATTACTTAAAACAGATTCTAGGGCCGGGTACCTCCTTCTCTCTACTCTATTGTAGTGCAGATTGTTCTTACTAAGTGCAATAAACCTTTTTCACCAGGCAACTTTAGCACAGCCATATATGTATGTGCGAGTGTATCTTATTAGCATGGTCTTTAGGGCCACATAACCTCCCAAACTGCACTGGTGGTCACCCTTCAGGCATTCCACAGGGCCTTTCAAAACAACTTTTGTTCCAAGAATACTGTAAAAACACGTCTCTGGGAGACCATATCCAGCTTCATCATTTTATTGCCAATTTGTAACTACTGGAGCTTGTAGTTAAACCATTCCTTTTAGCCCAGGGGCTTCAATCCTATTTCACAGAGACTGACTCGTTTATAAAGTAGCTCAGTGCTCTTCTTAATCCCTCTGCATCGACAAGTAAAGACCTATAATTGGTGACAAATAGAGAGTAAATCAATATATATATTGTTCTTCATAAGTCTTAGATCTTTCCCAGAAATCAACCGCATGAGTGCCATTTCTCAATGGCGAGCCAGAAGCTATCTTGACGTTTTTCTCCAACTTATAGAAGAATAGAATTTGGTTGCATGCTTTGTTTTTTACATTGATACCAACCTTTTTTTTTTATTTGCCACTGCAATCCAGTTAATGTATTGAAAAGGTCTGAAATAAGCCTCTCTTTTATTGTAGCAAAATGCTTTGGAAGACATTGTGCGATATGTTGCTTTTAGAGATGCTATTTATGGTTGGAATCCAGGATGGATGGTATCATGAAATAAGAATAATGGCAGCACTCCACTTTCTAGATTGCATGTCAGAGTAGCTGGATTGTGACTCGTTGGATTGATGTCTTTATGGTGCTGTGATGGAACGACACAATGGAATAATGGGATTGTCTGTAGTGGATTATATGCAGAAATTCTTTCTTCATATCCCAAATGTTCATCCAATGCAGCAAAACGCTGTGTTTTAGATTCTTATTCTATGATTCAAATCCCACCTAAACACAACCAATAGGAAAGCATTTTCTCTGTTGAGTATCACATTGTAGCTAAATAAATGACAGACAGAGGACCAAAGGTTAGTAGTGTAAGTTTCTCAACCTAAGGAGCTCTAGTGGTACAATATCCCTACCAATAATGAGCTTCGGCCCAAACAAGCCAGCGGGGGCGGAGTCCTCGGCTAATGACATGGCAGTCCTCATTTCATGCCTGTTAGTTTTATTACACTCTCGCTGTGCTAGAGATTAATCGCTTTCTGCTTAATTACCACTGCTGTGTCATGCTTGTTCGGGGCTTCTGGTCAGATCCCCTGTGGTGGAGCAACACTACCTGTTGGAGTGAAATGCGTTTATTTATTTATCATAAAATAAATCTAAAGAATTTTGGTAACACTTTTATTTCGATATGGTAAACTTTAGACATTCTACTAACATTAAGCTACATGCCAACTAGCAGTCATTAGAGTGTTACTAGACATGTACTGCAGTTACAAACTTACCTATAATTAGTAGAATGTCTAAAATGGACTATCAAAGTGTAACCAGGATTGTTTGGTTTTGTTAAATTTTGTATGCCTTTTATTTATTCTTTTTAAATGCGAATGCAATAAAACACTTTTTTTATTCAGATGTAGTGAGAATATCCCGCGTCTGACTTTTATTGAAGGACAGCATTAAATAGGCAGATACTAGATTGGTTTTCCTTCAGTCACTGCTCCTGAAAATTGGATTTTGCAACAAAACAACCCTTTTGAAAGGTGTTGTATAATTTCTGAAATAATTATGAGGCACCTCTTTGTGGGGATTTTGAATTATATTCTTTTTTTAATGTCGTTCTACCTACAGTACATCATCTTTAAATATTGCATCTACTTTCTGGTCAAGCATTTGTAATGTTGACTCCAACTGGGGCCATAATAAGGTGTCTGTTGTTGATGTATAAGAGCATGCTGCACATATCAGAGGCCTGTGAGACCTTGTGTTAATTGTTATGTTACATTAAAATGTATGGTCAGTCAGCAGCTGTCATGCTATTTTAGTATCCAGTGTGTGTGAGTGTTTGAGTGTAATCAGTGTTTTTGGTCTTGTTACTGCAGGCTGAGTCACCAGGCCTTTGTGCACCTTGACCCTGTCCGCCGGCCATCCTGGGCTGTCAGACCCATCCCTGAGCTCATTAAACATCTTTAAAAATAGCCTGTTGGGAGCAGGATGGAGTACAGTCATATTTGGATGCATGCAGGCATTTTCCCTTATTTCTACTTAAGGTTTTTTGTATGTAACCAACACATTCTCACTCACAAGTCGTCACATATTGCTGCTTGTTCAGGAACCTTTTTGCATCACTTTTAGATGCACAGGGTAACCCCTTTAGCATAATGTTTTGGCGTGAAGGTCATCCATTGTTTTCAATTGTTTGTCTTAAATTATTGATTTGCATACATTTGTGAAAATATATATATACATTTTATATACATTTATAATTTCATTGGAGCACCTACCACTTCTGAACAACATAAAACACACACAGGCAAATATAATATAATATAAGTGCAGTCACAGGTATTTATTGCAAAAACTGACCATAAACAGTATGTAAGCATTACAGACAAGTCGTGTTCCGTTCCAGTTCCTTTTAAAGCCATACAATGTCTTTATGCAAAGAAAAGAGTAAAACACAATTTAATTCCTTTGCCTCGGAAGATTCGGAATATTATTCCTTTTTGAATAAATAATGATGGTAGTTGTATCTGCCTGTTATATCTTGTGTTGGGTTGGATTATGTGCTCATAAATGTGTAAATAATGTAAAATAAATAAAACCGTTGTGACTGTTTACAACGAAAAATCACACCCCAACACATATGCAATAATGGCAATATCATTACCCAATATATAATATAATCATGATGATAAAAATTCTCATTATCTCGCATTGGCATATTGACGCCAAGGGTTTCTTATTTAAAGCAATGGACGACCTGCACGTTGAAAAATGATGGGGCACCCTGTGCATCAAAAAGTGACGCCAAAGGGTCCTGACCAAGCAGCAATATGTGTCAAGTAGGAAGTGAGTATGTGTTGATACAACTTGTTACAGTGGCAGTGCAAAAATATGCATAGATGCATATGTTACTATGCAGTAGAGTTTAACTAGTTAATGTATTAAAATAATGCTGCATCATAAACCAGTAGTTTTCATTACAATTAATAATGTAAGAGGGGGTCTCGTCCAGAGAGTAATTCAATGTAGAATCGCCACTGCTAATGAGGTTAGAGAACACATGATAAGAGATCAGAGACCAGAATCACTCCAGACCCTTAAGATCCCCGGCTCCATGTTGGGATTGCATTTTTAGTTCACGCCACTCATTTTCTGTAGGGTTCAGGTCAGAGGACTGGAATGGCCATAGCAGAAGCTTGGTTTTGTGCTCAGTGACCCATTTTTGTGTTGTTTTTGAGGTTTGTGTTTGGATTATAGTATGGTTAGCAGATTGAAACATGGTCTGTAACAAGATTTCTAGCAAAGTCAGTCACTTATCTGTTGGTATTTAATAGAATCAAAGATGCAATGTGTCTAAACAAGATGTCCAGGAGAAATATAGGCTCACAAAAATAAAAAAATACAACGGTATATTTTATTGTTCACATGGAATACTTTTATACCTGTGTTCACCAAACCCATTTTGAGTGTTTGCTGCTATATATCTGACCATAGAATCCAGTCCCATTTGAAGTTTCTGTTGTGTCTGATATCTGTAGGTGTTGTTTGACCATTTTTTATAAGGTTTTCTGATCTCAAAAATGGATCGCTGAATCTCACAATTAAATTACGTATTTCAAATCAGCATCAAAATCTGATATAAACTGCCCCATTATATACAGTGCCTTTCTCAAGCTCAAGGACACTGTGCAAGGTACACCAATACACAAGTACTTATTACAAGAAACAGTTTCAGTGGTCATTGGACATTTGCCCAACACCATAACAAGATAATGCCGTTGCATATACTGTAACTTAGACAAAGATTATGAATTAGACAATTATGAAAGACATAGAATTAGACAACAAATGGGACTATTACACAATGCAATTTAGTCACTGTAAAAAGATTTGCTGTAATTATGCAGCTGGATGCAAGTAACTTACTGTGAATTTATATTAATCAAATATATTGGCAACAGTTTGTTCAAAGATAAATGAACATTAAACATTAAAGGGGTCATCCAGTGCCACATGCACTTTTACAAGCTGTTTGGACTGAAATGTGTGTTGGGAGTGTGTGTATGCAACCATCATACAAAGATAAAAATCCTCCTTGTAGTTTTCTTTTAATTTAATAAAAATAAGTTGCCCCTTCTGAAATCAAGCCATTCTCAAATGCATGTCGTGTGGCCACGCCCACAATAGTTGCTTGACAGCAGCGTGTCACACAGCCGTCATCAGATTGAGACGCAGAGACAAGCAAGACTCCTAAAAGACTGAGGTGTTTTGTTGTTGAATGTATTAATGAACAGAGATCTGAGTGACTGAAGAAGCACAGAATTAACATTATGTTTGGTTAGGAAGGGAAACGCACCCTTGATCAACAGAAATGCGTTTATGTTCGCGCGAATCATTAATGATGCAGCTACAGAAGCATTGAGTATAATGTATTTTATGAATCTTTGCAAATCGCCTTTCCTAACAATGTGCTAATTTACAAGTTTCATTTTTGAATATGGCTAAAAAGAGAGTGCCTCAGAAAAGAGGGGCGGAGTCAGTGGAGCTCGTCAAGATTTAAAGAGGAAGTACACAGAACAGAGTGATTTCTAAAGAGCTGTTTATGACAGGGTAAAATGAGTGTTTTTTAAACTATCTTTGAGAAATTTAAAAACGAACTATATTAAAAACTTTCCATTAAGACCCTAAAGAATCATATTAGCTTGTACATAAAACAAAGCATTTTTGCATGAGGCTGTTATTTTATTAATGTTTTCCTGTGAAGATAAAAACTTTTTAATGTTTAATTTTCATTTACCCTTGAACAAACTGTTGCCTGTAAATAGCATACAATTAAATCTACAGTAATACCAGTATTGCATACGAATAGATACAGGCAATCAGTGCAGATTAAATTTAAGTGTCCAACCAGTATGAGTCATTTTTGGACAATCCTTTAGGAAGCTTGGAGTAATATCAAGTCAATTAAAAAAAAAACTGACAGCTTGGATGCCCAGATTATGAGAGGTGTAATAGCAACTAATGGTAGATATAATCAAACATTTTCAAAAATTATTGAAAAATAATATAAATTATTTTATTACATATTTCTTTATGTAATAAAATATGTTTTCGTAGTTTGTGTTGTCCCTTATTAGCACAAAAAACTGTCACAAATTATAAATGATTCATGCCAATACTGTCCAAAACCCCACTTTTCTATGGGATTTCCAAACTTTTGGAGGGCAATGTACATATTTATTGTGAGATGTGGTAACTATAGCAACCCCTCCATTTATTGCTGTACTGCAGTTAAGACGTTTGTTGCAATGCTCCTAAAAAAAAAACCTTTACATTTTTTTCCTAAATAAAATTACTAAAGGACTTTCATGCAGCCACGTCCTGGTCCTAATTTGAGCATACTCATCCAGGATGTTAGCAATAAAAGAATGGTATCATCATCCGGCCAAAGAGTATTCTTATCCTTCTCAGTTCCTCAGCTACTCACCTATTATCACAGATTGTGCTTAGATCCAGATCCTGTTAATAAAGTTCCATTGTGTTTTGGAAATCTCCTGTATTGCCTTCTTAAACCATGGTGGTAAGAACCATTCAAATTTACTGCTATTGGTACAGATTACTGATTTCTTTTGTTGTGACAACACTATTTTGTGAGATTATCAAATTGTGAATTCAATCATGCAAATTTAAACCTGTAACCATTACAAACGAAATTATTAAATGTTTTTACATTTCTACAGAGGAGTCTGGAAAATATGGAAGTTTAAAATGGAAAATTTGTAGAAACCCTGACAGTAACATGACTTTTCATATACAGGCCAATGATGCCTCGGGGAGCACCTGGAACTGGTTGTACTTTATCCCCCTCATCATCATTGGCTCCTTTTTCATGCTTAACCTCGTCCTGGGTGTCTTATCAGGGTAAGTTCAACACCACTTTTACTCTCTATCTTTCTTCCTATTTCCTTCTTTTATTTTTTATTTTTTATGTCTAAGTTATTACTTTATGAACGCATTGACAAGTGCCCCCTTAAAAGTTTTGCTTAGGTGTTCCCAGCGTTGTGTTTGTAAACAAGTAATAAGAAAAGAAAAGAAATTTACTTTGATGTAAAAATGAAAAATGAAAATTTCCAACCCAACCTCATTCGAAGTACGTGCCTCTAAAGTGCAGCACCATTATTCCGTAAGTTTCAAAGTTAATCATCCAGTGTATGTCGCTAAAACATGGGTTCAATACATGACCCTGGCTCATATTTGTTACGTTGATATACTGTAGGCATGTATTTCTGTGTATGGATCACGTTGCTTCATATTGCAGATTTTCACTAAAAGTTAATGCTCTATCATATTGGAAATATCATCTACATCAGGGATGTCCAAACCTTTTTTAAAGGGCCCAGATTCGATGATTTGGGCACATCGGGGGGCTGGTTGCCTCACACACACACACACATACACACACACACACATATATATATATATATATATATATATATATATATGCACACACACACACATATACATAAATAATACATCTATTCATACCTCTTAATTTTTTTTATTTTATGTTGCTGCTTTATGTTAAACGGTTTGAAATTACTTTTTTCCACATCAATCTAAACTCTATACACTAAAAAAGACAAAGCAAAAAACAGGTGTTCAACATTTTTGCAAATTTATTTATAATTACAACTTAAATGATTCCATTGCATGAGTAGCCTATTTATACCCTTATCTGGGACAGCTGAAATTTAGCTAAGGAGCATTAATATTAAAACAAACAAACAAACAAAAAAAGTAATTTGAAATAAAATTTATATCCATTCTGCAGTTTTTTTTTAGGGGTGCGTTTCCCATGGTCTATGGTCACAAGTTCTGTCGTTACCAGCACAGTTCTATGATCCGGTGTTTCCAGAAAGCATTGTTTAAACGAAAGTTCGCAGTCATTAACATTGGCCCTATGTTGTTGAGCTAATGTGGTTCAAGCAATGGAGATGTGACCGTGTTATATATTGGATATAAATATTAAATATATAACTCCCATCTTTATTCTATACATTAACCCATGCTGTGTTGTTTTTTGACGTTGTGATTCTGGGTCAAACCAATCTCGTCTTTTCTTCTTTTAATTCTAATAATAATAATAATGCAACTTTAATAATACCAACTTCAAAAAAAGTTTCCCCTCATAAAGTGTTATCTCAGTACTGAACTGTGGCTGAAATGGCCACTGACAAATTTATCCAGTTTTTACCAGTTTAGTGCAGACTACTAAATATTGGGTTAAAGTGACCTGGCAGTGGGTGTGTAGGTGTGAGAAGATTCATCTTTTGTACTGTCATTAAAATGATAAACTGTTGTTTAAAAATTATTGTATTGAAGATGAGTGCAAAAAGCCTGGGTTCTGACTGTAATGCAACAGCTGGCTTGAAGTAACCCCTTGCTGTTGGTTAGATTGATCTAGCCACTAGCCTAATGGTTGGGCAGCACAAAAACTACTCAACACTAGAAAAAATTACCCAATAGTGTATTGTATGAATTTACATTAATGCGTCTTGCACACTTACCTTCTCCCTCTGATGCTAACTAAAGTCTGTCAATTTCTGTAAAATGTCTTATTTTATGTCTTCTGTCTGGGGCTCTCAGTATCTTTTTAACCTTTACTTTTAAGTCTTGCTGGAGCAGCTGATCCAAATACCGTTCAAAATTCCATGAAATTTTCTATGTATGTGTGTGTTTGGTCTTAGAGAGTTTGCCAAAGAACGAGAAAGAGTTGAGAAAAGGCAGGAGTTCTTGAAGCTCCGCAGACAGCAGCAGATTGAGAGAGAGCTCACCGGCTATTTGGAGTGGATATGCAAAGCAGGTTAGTGTAAATGTGAACTTTCTCTGATGTTTCATTGGTTTGGGATTTATTTCATATAATATAGAAGCCTATTTATAGCAAGCCTGGACTGTAGAAAGCTAACAGACATGTAGAAAATTACTTAAAAGGATGGCTCACCCACAAAAGGAAAATTTCCTGACCATTTACTCACACTCAGGCCATTTAAGATAAAGGTGAATTTTGTTCTTCAGTACAACAGTATAATAGTTTGATTCATAAAATGCAAGTCATCGGCAAGTCATCAAGTAAAAAAAAAAAATCAGGAAAAATAAATTCATGATCATACACTGGGATGATATGAAGTGAAACAATTGACCTGTGCAAGAAAAGGAATATATTTGTCAAGTGACCATGACTGGAAGACTGGATCCTCAGGGTTAGGGAACAGCACTCCTGGCTGTGACTGGCAGACTGGATTCTCGCGGGTCGGGAACGGCTCTCCTAGCCATGACTGGAGGACTGGATTCTCAGATTTAGGGAACGGCACTCTTGGCCGTGACTCGCGGACTGGACTCTCAGGGATCGGAAATGGCTCTCCTGGCCATGACAGGCAGACTAAATTCTCAGGCATGGTGAATGCCATTGATTTTGCCCCAGATGGCGGCCGAGCTGAGGAAGCAGCCAGAGTTTAGGTGGTGATGTGTGCATGTGGGTTTGGGCGACGTGAGTCGCTTCTGCTGGAGTGAGATGACAAGGTTCAGATTTTCTTTCATCAGGCCAGCTCATTATCGATCTTGAGGAAATCCCCCACATATCGCTCCAAACTCCGGCTGCCCTGCCGCAAACACCATAGCATTTCTTCTGCCATCCCCCTTTTTTTTTTTTGATGGTCTGGTCTACTGTCACGCAAATGTCCCACCAAGGGTAATACAGGAGTCACAGAGTGAAGAATCTCTAGTTTTTAAGACAGTAGACACATTAAACATAGAGCAGTAACAAGTAGCAAACAAGTATGCAACAAGTAGACTGGACAGAGCAGTTCGAAAAGGAATCATTCTTTTGAACTAGTTTTTTTTAACTGGATGAACTAATTTCTTTTTTTATTCCAAAAAGAACCAAATAATCAACTACATACAAAAACTCAAAGCTCTTCCTTAATGCCATATGACAAAAGAGCAATAAAACAAATCACAATCAGTAGTACTCAAAATAGCCCAAAATGTATATTTAAAGGAACCGTATGTAGAATTGACATCTTGTGGTTGAACTAGGTATTGCAGTCCAAATTCAAAATACTGGAGAGGTGTTTTTCACTCGGCCCCTTCTTTTTAGACTTGACGCACACTCAGGTTGCCACGATTGACGACACCAACAGGAACGAATACACATGACAATGAATTAAATGAAATGCACTGTATTTTCTGCCAAGCAGGCAACCTGGACGCCGAAACACTACCGACTTTGTGATTGGGAGATAGATGGAGGGTGGCGCTTCAGACCAAAACAAAACATGACAACATAAACATCAGTTGAGGCTTCCAAGTGTGCTTTTTAAACGAGAATAACCAGGCTGTACTGCTGTCAGTGATACGAGTACTTGAAATTAACATGTTTTCTTAATGCCTGTTGAACATAACAGAGACAATTTGTGATTATTACAATACATTTCTTACAAACGGTTCCTTTAAGATATTAAAATTAAACCATTTTTTATGTACTTTAATGTCTAATACACTTTTCTGTACATATCAATTCATTCAGATGCTTCATGTTGTTCAAAGATTGACAAAAATATAGGATCAAAAATAGATTCTTTGGATTTACTTGTGCAGTACTCTTACTGGTATTTACTCGTTACAGAGGAAGTGTTGCTGGCTGAAGAGGATCAGAATGCTGAGGAGAAATCCCCTCTGGATGGTGCGTGGTACAGGAGGAAACAGAACAACCCAGGTGAAAAGAGGGCATGGGTCCATGGGACTGATTTACCATAAGACTAACCAGGCCAGTGGAAAGTATGACCTTTTATTTAATGAGCCCTCATATTTGATCATGATTTTGCTCCATTATGGGGCAAAGTTTGCTTTTGGTGAGATGTTTAGAGTTTGATCTTTTCACCTGGGTACAGTTCCTAGATAAAAATTAAATCCGTATTTTACCGTGTTGTAATGCTTACTGCAGCATATCATTAGTTAAGCTGATTTCAGGTGCATTTTTTCCAGTAACCAAGTGCAATGACGGAGTAGGCCTACCCATAATTTCAACGGTTTATGTAAAATATTGAACAGTAGCATATTTTATTTTGAAGTAACATGGTAGGTTATTAAATCTTTTAACCATTCATTCTGAAATAAGTTGTGTTGAGTTAGTGTGCATTTGTGAAGCTTACACAAAAAGACAATTCATCATTAGTCTTCAGAATATTTATTTATTAATTTATTTATTTACTTTATCTTCCATATAAATGTATTATGAAGTGTCCACTGACAACTTGTTACTAATTAGATGAAAACTCTTGATATAAGTTAAAAATGTGATCTGATGATGAATTGATGAATGTAATGTTTCCCTAAATGGTGTTATAATAGTTGTGTGTATGTGTTTGTGTGCTCACGCATTTTTGTGTTCAGTTCTGAAAAGAACGAAGAGCAGAAAGGGTAGAAATGACCTCATCAGTGCTGAAGAAGGAGAGGAACATTTCACTGACATCTCCTCTGTTGGTAAGCCTTGACTTTTGACCCTTAAAGGTTGATGACCACTTTAGTGTGATGCATGAAACTGAATGCTGAATATTGCTGTTCACATATCCTGCATGATTTGTTTAACACAGAAATAGAATGATTTAACATTTTATATATTAAGTACAGAATTTTTGTTTGTTAATAGTTAACAAAAAGGGAGGAAAGTATAGCCCTTTCTAAGTAATTCACTTAAACCTCTACAGAGCTTCTCAGAGTAGCTTGGATGTGCCCGTTAAAGTGATTAAATAAAATAGAGAAGGCAAAGACCTAAAATCAGTCACGATGAAGTACATATTCTCTTGTATTAGAAATTTACAAGGCTGATAGAATTATTTATAATCTCGAACACTTATGTGTCTCAGCATAACTCTAAACAAGATTCTGTTCGTATTCTCGTATATATTATTTATTGTTATCTTATGAACGGAAAACAGTCTGATCTTTTATTAGAGATTGAATGTCTTCCTGTAATGTTTTTGAATGTATTTTTCATCTCTCTAGCACCACCTGGATCACCTTTTGCCCGAGCTAGTTTGAAAAGCAGTAAGAATGATAGCTCTTCATATTTCCGTCGAAAAGAAAAGAGGGTACGCTTTTTCATACGTAGGATGGTGAAGGCACAGAGTTTCTACTGGATCGTTTTGTGTTTGGTGGGACTAAACACATTGTGTGTGGCCATTGTTCATTACAACCAGCCTGAGTGGCTCACCAAGGCCCTGTGTAAGAGTGGTTGTTTTCTGTTCATTAGCAAACACACCATTATGCATATTGTATTTCAAAATGCACTGAATATTTGGAATTACTGGCTACTTAGTTTCTAGTATAGCAATATCTTCTTGGCTCATAACGCATGGACATAAAATATTCAAGACAGACATTTTAATAGCATATTTTAAAATAATAACTCAATCAAAAATGACTTGAAGAATTTGATTAATTAATTCATTGCAATGAATTAATTCAAAGCGGTGATTCAGTGATCTGTTTGCAGCATCACTTATAAAACTTGTATTAATTTGACGTATTATTTTATGTTTATTTACTTAATGTTTTGTTTACATAAAAACATATTAAAAGTTTATGTTGAAGGTTCTCTAAAGACTGAGCAATACTGATATATTGTACTTTTAACTGTGCTGGCAAGCTCTACCTTGTAAGAGCATTAGTTTTGAAGGTTTGTGTGGGAAAAGCTTGGGTATTAACAGATAACCTAATCTCTCCTTTCATTTCTACGGGCTGTTAGACCTGGCAGAGTTTGTATTCCTGGGCCTGTTTCTGACAGAGATGACTCTGAAGATGTACGGCCTGGGGCCCAGAAACTACTTTCACTCCTCGTTCAACTGTTTTGACTTTGGGGTGAGTCACAGCACACATGATTCATACGAGCCTGTGCGTTTCTATCCAGCCAGTCATTATCAGCCAGTGTGATACTTATGTGTGTACTGAATCACCACAGGGCCGTTCATGACTTGTGCTTTATCCTGCCCAGATACATTCACCCCAACTGCCATTTCTCAGATACAGATGTGTTTTCTAGTTACTTCTAATGATTTTGATATTTTATCTGGTTATAATTTTAATAAATAGGTCATCTGCTCATTTAAATGTGAAGCTATACTAAATGAACTTGTATAACTTGGAGATTCTTGTTTTCTCAGGTAATTGTGGGAAGTATATTTGAGGTGGTGTGGGCAGCGATTCAGCCTGGTGCGTCTTTTGGGATCAGTGTTCTGAGAGCCCTACGCCTGCTCCGTATCTTTAAAGTAACCAAGTAAGGAGACGAATATACACCTGCATTCTGATTTGTGAATGCTTTCAAAGTTGGATAAGCCCAAAACAATAACACATCCAAATATTGCAACTGAGATTGCGCTGAAACTTCAGATCAGGAATTCCTGATCCTTCAGACCCAAACCCCATGCCCTAAATCTTTTGTACATAAACTACTCCCTGAAACGTTTAAAATAATACCTATATAAATCCTTACACGTTGTCCATCACAAATATTTAAAACTAATGAGTACTATTTTAATATTATTGATTGCATACAGTATTTATATTAATACATACATTTTATTTTGAAATTTCATTACACATCTGCTGTATATAAATCTCAATATATACGCTTACGTATGTTTTAAAATAAGTATATAACAATTACTTTTTTGTATAATATATAAAATCTATCATTTATATAATATATAAATGTGTCTTTCTCTGTAGGTATTGGAACTCTTTGCGGAATCTTGTGGTTTCACTCTTAAACTCCATGAAGTCCATCATCAGCTTGCTCTTCCTCCTCTTCCTCTTCATCGTGGTGTTTGCCCTTCTAGGCATGCAACTCTTCGGTGGCCAGTGAGTGATTTCTGAAATGATTCTTCATTATTATAACCATTTCTGGCCCATTCCAGCTGTGTGTTAAAGTGGAATATTTTTTTGTTTTACATTTTACCCAATATGTTCTCCACCAATTAATGTGCAAATTAAAAGATAAAGACAATTATTACTAGGCATACTCTTTTAAATCGCTCATGGTGCACACAATCATTGAAAGGCTAGATCAGATTCTGTAAAGATGCTGGAATTGTAAATTCGCATGCATCTTTAAGGCTTATGACCACAGCATGAAGCTCTAAGAAGTTTCAGTAACACCCCTGTGGCATCTGTTTCAGATCAGTTTTCTGGAGCTGATCTAAAGCCAGAGTGTCTTTTGATGGACCGAGATCAGCCCTAGGCTCCATCTGCTGGAGTCCTGTTGCCTTATCCATGAACAAAACCGGTCACAACACATGCTTTTGGTGATGTTTTAATAGTCTGAAGTTTGATTTATTGAGTACTTCTCTAGCAGGAGAAAATTAATTTTTCTCAGTCTTCCTAGACACTGAATGTGTCAAAATATCTGAAAAGTCTTTTAAGTGATTACTTCACAACCGTTAAAAAGGATGTTCTATATGATATGACTTAGTTTAGTTTGAATGTATTCTGGACATACTACATTCGTCACGTCATGTAATTTACCAGCGTCACTTGTAACGCTTCACTGCCCTTCACAAATCCTGGCTTCACAGAAGCGCATTTCAGACTCTCGCAGGACGTACCTGTAGGAAATAGTAAGCCTCCTGTTTAATAAACACATACTACTCTTTCCATATAGCTACTAATACACATAATTACTTAAATTATGATTGGTGTTATTATTTAAAAAATTTTTTTTATTATTTTGTCTGATTCTGTTGCCGTCTCACACTAGTTAAACCTTGCAAATGCATTGTGTCGGAGTTTGAGTATCTATCCATCATCTGCTCTCTTCATTTCTGTAATCCTTCTGCCCTCGTGCCAACTCTTGTGAGCCTGGAGAGTGATACGGCATGCCAACAGGGATTTAGATCTCTACGCTCAGAGAATTACTGAGCTGATTATGCAGTGTGTCTGCTTGCTTTAACGAAGGGCACCCCGCTGACAACAAGCGTGATGAATGAAAGCTGCACACATCTCCCTTCCTCTTTCTCTCCCTCTTTAGTGCCATTGGGCTACACATAAACTGTTATAATCGGTTAAATAATTTTTCTTCAAATTTTATTTTATTTTATTTTTACTAACCAGTTCACTGACTTGTAAACATTCTGTAAATTCTATTGTTTTTCACACCAGAATGTGTATTTTGTGAATGCCCGTTAGTCATCAAAGCCAGACTGCGTGTCTTAAGGACGAAATGCATATTCAACAGTCAGATGGGAAATCGTACCCATGAGTCATTCTGCCCTTCCAAATAAAGCCGCACTAGTAGAACTATTTTTAATTTGACACATACAGCATTTATGATCCTCATTCGTGTTGATCTGATAGGTGTTGTGACGTCAGTGCACATGCAAAGCTCTCATTTGCTCTGATGAGTTTAAAGCCTGCAGGGTCTGATGATATTAACTCACCTGGCTATTTGTTGACTGTGTTTTTGAGGTCTTGTCAAATGCCCCTAGAATTTTTTAAATTGCTGTCATGCAGAATACCAGTGAAAAAGCGATGGAGCTTTTGAGGGGATTGCAGAGCATGAGCATAAACATTCGAGTGGTTTGGAGAGATTTAATAATTTAGTTTTGCTTATTGAGTTTTTCAAATGCTCAGAGTGAAGTGGTTCTTTTATTTCTTGTGTTTCAGAGAAATCTCTGCAGTTGATATAACCGACATGGTGGCCTTTAGTATTCAGTTGCCTATGCAAATCAGACTGAGATGAAGTATCTTTCCCTCCAACAAAACATCCTGTCAAATGAGCCCCAAATGAGTCAATATTTTTATCCTAGTTTTTGTCTAGTTTTTGTCTAGTTACTGTGTAATCAAGCATATTCTAAGCTTCTTATACTGTATTGAGTGAACAGCATTTTGTTTTATGCAGTGGCGCATCTACTGCAGTTTCTATTGAAAACCTCTTTATGTTTACGATGTAAAGCTAATGCACAAATCCCACGACAAGCCAGGACTGAATGATACATCCTTTCCTCCATAATTCACTGTTGTGAAGGCAAGCATGCTCTGAATCTCCTCTATGAATGGATGAGTCACCGTTCTTGTGTTTCCCTTGAAGGCCAGGCACTGAAAGGCAATTTGGAGAGAGTTAAAGAAGGCAGGACTGAAAGAGAACTCTAAAATCTAAAAATAAAATGCTTGAAAGAGGAAGAGAATGATAGGGATGGTTTAAAAAAAGAAGAAAACCGATCCTCCTGATCATTTCATCTGAGGCAAGGACAAATATTTCTTGCCTCACGTGCAAGAGGTCATGAATCTGAGTCTGCTTCAGGTTTGTCAGAAATGATGGCGTGTGGCTGAATTTTATTCGATTTCAGTGGAGTTGCGTTTTTAGGTGGATGACAGGGCTGCCAAAGCCCTCAGATTTCGTGTTTTCATCCAAAAGGTAAATAAGAAATAGAAATTGGCCAAAAAACAAGTCATATCTTATTTGAGTATTAATATTATTATTATTATTACTTATTTTCATTGTACTTAACATTCAAGCCCACAAATTGCCGTGCTCAAGGGTACAAATCATGATAAAACAGTATTTTGATCCTAGCAACTCAGTATCTTTGTTTTGACAGCCCTGCAATTACAGCAAACCAGAACTGACATCAAAATCTTCAGTGTACCTCTGAAGTCTTGTTTTTACCTGAAGCTCCCTCTCTCTCTTCCCAACTAGGTTTAATTTTGAAGATGAAACTCCCACTACAAACTTTGACAGCTTCCCTGCAGCCATAATGACAGTCTTCCAGGTATACTTTATTTTAATTTGGCCTTATGAATGTTTAATGTGTGTTTTTTTTATGAATTAAACTGCAAGGCTGTTTGGTGTGCTTGACCTGTTTATGCCTCTCGCAGATTTTGACAGGAGAGGATTGGAATGCAGTGATGTATCATGGGATAGAGTCCCAGGGTGGCGTACGGGGTGGAATGTTCTCCTCGGTCTACTTTATTGTCCTCACGCTCTTTGGAAACTGTATCCTGTCCTACATCTGTGCAAATGCTTTGGGCCTTAGAGAAAAGAAGATTTGTTATACATGTGCATAGGTCATTATGTGGAAATTCACGTATTTAATATACATGTACTGTAATATATATAGTCAATTGAATTTCTTGAAATTATTGATACATGTGTAATCTGTTTCAATGCAAATCGAATGTGTGTTGAATGAAATGCATTATGAAATACAATCAATTCTCTAACTTGATAACAACTAGACACACTTCTCAATGTATTCTTGGCCATTGCTGTTGATAACCTCGCCAATGCACAGGAGCTGACAAAGGTAATCTGACTTTATAAAATGTTTTATTTTTTGATCACACTTACATTGACACAAGAAAACCTATGTACGTTTCTTATATCCCGACCTTTCATTTCTGCAACTTCCATGCTTTCAGGATGAAGAGGAACAAGAGGAGGCAGCAAAGAAAAGCATGGCTCTTCAGAAGGCCATGGAGGTGAAGGAGGTCAGCCCAATGTCTGCTGCCAACATCTCAATAGCAGCGTAAGTGTCTGTTTTTCCCAGTATGTTTTCTTATCCAGCCTTGCGCTATGGAACATGTCCTCTGATGTGTACCGTAACAGTTGTTCGTCACTTCACTGTTAAGTTTTTTGTAATTGCTTGATCGTTTGTCCAGTCGATGTCAGTGTGACCCTGGCCTCCCCTTAAACCTGCTCTGTGTAGTCTGTTCTTCATGAGTGTGTTGCTTCAGGGTTGTATTTTATGTCAAATCAATGTTATTATAGTTTAATTATGTCATCTGCAAAGATATATTTTACATATGTTAAAAAAAAGGTAAATAAACATAAAATACTTAATAGTTTAAGGAAATATTGTGGATTTTTTTTTTCAGGTATTTGCACTTTTGGCCCATGACACTCTCATTAATTTATTTATAGTAATATGTCTATGAACCACATTCAACAATCTACATAAATGCATCACAGGAAATTATGCTAATGGAAACTATTTATAATTTTCAGCATGAAATTGAAGAAGTGATTATGTTTTTCAAAATATTATAAAAACTTCAAATTCTAATTTAATTTGAGAATTATTTTAAAGATGTATAATATTTTACATAATTTAATATATTGTTTCTATACTATACAATACTTCTATACTATACTTATATCTATACAAAAGTGCCTTTACTTGAAAAAACACTAAATGATGTAATGTGCAATAGCTTTTAAGAAAACAACAATCTGGATTGATCTGGATTCAGTTTGAATGCAACAGACGGCCTTTTTCCTGGTTGTTCTGCTTTCTTTTACATTTGTTGTTTGTTTTCATATGTGTAACCATTTCTTCTTGTCTGTTCACAGATTACATGATGTTAGCATTTTACAATTGTCACTTCTTAACAAAACCAATGATAACTCACATTTCATTGTGCCACATAAAATTACAGAGTATTATTTACAAAACTGCAAACACTTCTGTACACTTCTGTAATGCAGCTTGTTCATGAGTTGTTGGTTTTTTAACACACGTATTGTTAGCTTTATATTTTGGTGACACTGAAGTGCAGGACCAGAGTTTTTAAAAATGTAATTTTAAAAAAATGTCTTCAAAGTCTTCAAACATAGTCTGTAGAGTATTTAAAGTGTCCTTTACTGAAGTGTTACCAATGTTTGTGTCTTGTATTTGAAACACACAGGGGACAGGTGGACAGACAGAGTGACATCACCCTGACTGCCATCTGCACCCTCGGCACTTCTTTCATTTGCATTTGTGTCTCATTCTTTTGTTTTGTTTTTTGTTTCGCATGTGCAGTTTTGTAAAGCAAAATCGAGATGCAATCTCTCGCAGGTCTTCAGTCTGCAGCGTTCACTCACCGTGAGTTCTGCTCTCACTTACAATACTCCTCCTCTCTTCTCCTCTCCAACTATTCCTATTCCTACATCTATACCTATTTCCAGTTTTCCTAAAGCTGTAATCCTCTTCCATTTATGTGTTTTAATCGTAGCTCATCTCATTGATTTTGGGGGTGATTATAGCATGATTTCCTTATTTTTAGAGCTCTTAAAAGACAACAAAACTCCTGAAGTTAGAACTGGAAAAGGAATGTTTGTCAAGTCACACTTTAAATGTTGACTTGAAGGAATGCTGTGTGAAAAAAATGCTGTTGTTATAAAAAAAAAAACCAACAACAACTTAGATGTAGGGTTTATGTACAATAGTTGCTAGACAGTTGCTTGGATGTTCTAGATCAGGGGTGGGGAACCTTGGCCCTCGTCCTGCAAGGTTTCCATGTTTCCCTGCGCAAACACACCTGATTCAGATTAACTGGTGATTGAGCAGAACTTCATTGGCTGTTGGATCCATTTCATTTGAGTCAGGTGTTGTGAAGCAGGGTTGTATGAAAAACTTAGAGGACTGCAGCCCTCAAGGACCAGGGTTCCCCACCCCTGTTCTAGATGGTTGCTCGATTGTTTAACAGATGCTATGGTATTCTGGGTGGTTGCTAGGTTGTTGCTACAGTATGGATGGATGGATAGACCGATGGATTGGTAGATAGATGTGTATATTTATTATGTATATATAAATAGAAACACGTGGATGTATATTTAAGGCAAACATGTTATGTTTACATAGTAAATATATTTATATAAAACATAACAATGAAATATAGGAATATAAATATATTAACATATATACATTTATACCTAATGAATATACACAGTACACACATATATATATATTATTTAAACAAAAAGCTATATATATATATATTTTACACCAGTTCAGAAAAGCATTTCAGAGACAGTATACTTCATTAGTGCTTAATAAGTAAGTCTCCCTTTGTTCTTAGATGTATGAAAACCGTGAGAGCCTCCAGCACTTTGATTTCATCCTTTTGATAACGGATAACTCTTCCAATATGAATGAAGGCCAAGCTAAACAGAGCAGTCTGGGTGTGCTGTCTGCAAGCCTCGCTGCCTATTTGAATCAACTCCCTTTGTAGTGTGGTTTTGGTCTTTGTATGTATGTGTGTGTGTGTGTGCATGCAAGGGATAGAATGGCACTTTTTTAATCAAGAAATGAAAGTTTGTTAAAATCCGCGGGTTCATGTTGTTTGTCTGTGTCACATTTTCCTTTCTCTCTAGTTGTTCTTTCCTTCTTTCTTGACCTCTTTTCATATAAAATCTTGTTTGTCTTTAACATGTCTGTCGTTTTTGTGTTGTGCGACCCTGAATGTGTCTCTAAGGAGTTATGTCTACACTCCATGTCGTCGCTTTGTGAGGTATAGTGACACGGCTCAGGATGCTTTTGTTCAACTTTAGTGGTTTTATCATTAGTACATGCTATTAGTGCAGCATTAAGGCTTCTGAGTCCCTGTAGTCCCATGATGCTCTCTGTCCCCTTCTAACAATGGAACAGCATATGCTGTTTGGACGTAAGTGAAATGCATGAGTCATAGAGCATGACATACAGATTATACTGAAACTGCATATAGAAAAATATCTGTGCCAACCACTGTTCCACGCGAATGCTTGAGAGCCGGATGTTGTTAGCTCACCCAAGAATAAAAATTCTGTCATTTGCTCACTCTCATGGTGTTTTCAAACCTGTTTGAATGCTTCAAATATAGTACACCTAGTCATTTGGTTATGTTTTTGCATTCAATGAAAGTCCTCACTTATTATAGTAACACAGAAAAGATTGACCCGTGAGAATGTATTTGGCATAATAAATAAAGTCATACAGGTTTAGAACAACACAAATGTGAATAAATATGTGACAGCACTTTCATTTTGGGTGAAACTTTCCTTTTAAAGTAGGGTAACTCACAAGTTTAGTTTAGCCATTGTTGTTTATTATTTTGTCCCTTTAAAGACCTGGGGCCTGTACCATGAAACCGAATTAGCTGGCTAGCCGGGTAAGTTTAGGTTTAGTTTGCACCAATCCTGGGTTTTAGGTACCATAAAAGAAAATTAGCTTCGATTGGTGTTAATTGCCATGGTAACTTGTGCTGCACGGCTAACCTGCTCCAGGGCAGGTTATGTTCTGGGTTAGAGATCTCAAAACGAAATTTGACCAATCAGCTT
>JAUMHP010000078.1:5370593-5381554 GCA_032361065.1 Enteromius trimaculatus | reverse complement strand
TATATATATATATATATATATATATTACTGTATGTATGCCACAGACAAAGCCAGAGCAGTGCTATGAAAAAGTCTCCATCAGGAGACATACCTCAGGAAGTCACACAGGAAGCAAACAGAAGGCCTATCCAACGGGGCCAATCAGAAGACGTGCCATACACATACAGATCTCAGGTGATTTGACCTCTACTAGTGATTCATGAATCAGTCTGTGTGTCCGACGTTTGCAAACAGTGCTTGTTTTGTCTGGCTCTACATGTGTTGCAGGAATTAGTTGAGATGACTGACATGGAGAATGACTCTGATGGGGGTGGGTATCCTGTGCTGGAGGGTCACGGCAGAGCTGCCTCCATGCCCAGGCTCAACGCTGGCTTTCAGGTAAACGTCTCCTATCCATCGTGGCCATACGAGGTTGTTCTGGTGGGAGTTATATATAACTAAATAACTGTTACTGCACAGCTTTTGTTTCTTATGCTGACTAAATTAATTCCTGCAAAGAAAGGGGCAGCTGGAAGACGTCTGAGCACAGATTGAGGGAAGAGGAGTGAATGGGCAGCTGTATGAGAGAATGGATGAATGGAGATAATAGGGAGGGTGTGTTGATGAATGCAGAGAGGAGGTGAAGAATTCAAGCAAATGAATTGGAGGAAGTCAGAAGAGGTTAATTTACTGTACACCAATCTCTACTGAGAGTTACATTTATTCTCTTCAGTTCAGTTGAGTGTGTGTGCATGTGTGTGTGTGAGAGAGAGAAAGAGATAGAAAAAGAAGAGGGGCAATGCAAAGTTTACATATACTGTATTTTAAACTATATACAGAACTATATAAGAATATTTCATTTTTTGTCTTTGTTGTAATTAAATCTTTTAATTAATTTTAAATATAAAATAGTGCGGAGACAACTTTAACTCAGAAACTGCTAGTAAATTTCAATTAATTACAAAGAAACAGCACAAAGATTAAATTAAGCATTTTTAAAGGGCTTGAAACAGTATATTCTCTTGTAAAATGTAGTCTAATAATCTTTTGTTTACAACATGAAAAACAATGTTGTCTTTTTTACAATGTAGATATACCTAGGATTGAATTTCAGTGTTGTTTAAGGATTTTTATGTAGCATTATAGTATTTTACATTTTTTGAGTAAGCGTTAATTTGTTTTAAGCGTTTTATTTAGATTCAACTATCTTATGTGCTTGTCATTTTAATTATTTTGTGGTATTTAAAAACATTAATGTTACTGTATATTTATATAGTTTATGCTTTATTTTTCGTTTTAGTTATTTTAGTTATTCATTTTTATTTTGTTTTGCCAAACATTTCTATATGAATATAGAATATTAACCTAAGTTAATATTTAAGTTAAATTAATATTTTATTTATTTTTAGTAAAAAAAAAAAAGTTTTTGTGTGTTTCTTATTGACTTTTTTTTACCGTGAAATGATTTGATGTTGCTTTTAACTGTAAATTTATTTGTGTACATACTTGGTTTCTTTTGATTTGGTATTTTTGCCACATCGCTAATAGACTCACACAGTCTCCAGCATCCTTGTTATAATGCCTTGTATTTAGTCTCGTCCTGTCTTGTCTTGTCCTGTCCTGTCTGTCTCTTCTTTCTCTCCACCAGTCTTCATAACATCAAACTCACTGAACTCATTTCTCCACCTTTTATTTCGACACAATCTCTAATCTACCATCCCTAATTTTTTAGGCACCTGTTTTCTGACCATACTGGACCTTGATATCCAGACTTTTCATAAACATCACTCGTTCTTACTCCCTCTTTTGTGATCTCTCTCCTCCTGTCTCACTCTGTTACTGTGTCCATGAGTACCACAGCTGTGTGCCCTGCTCTCCTCACCTATGTGTCCTCTTCCTCTTCCCGTCCAACAGCGGAGCCACTTACGCCACACCTCCGGAACGTATCTAGCAGTATGTACAAGTGTTCCACCTGCAATCAATTTCTCTCTTTTTCTCCCTCTATCTCCCTCTGCCAGCCACTCCATTTCTATGTTGGCTTGTGTGTGCTTTATCCATTCCAGCTCTTTTAGAGTTCACACTAGAGTCCAATAAATTTAAAAACCACAATTTATATTAGCCTTGTTAGGTAAACACAAAAACTAACATGCACTACACAAGACATATATAGTAGTTCATCACTGTGGGTAACTATTTAACTAATGGAATAGATTAACCACAGTTTAGTTATAGGAATACAAAAAGCAAATACTAAAATGCGATGCTTATTTTATCTTGGATGTTGTTTGGTGCTAACTGTAAATATGAGTGTGTTTCACTTAGTCAGTTGTGTATCATTTTGAATAGTGCAGTCCTCTCTTCACATAACTTTCAGCCATATACGTGGTTATTATCATGTATATATATGCAACAAAAAAATTTTTTTTGGAAGAAGTCTAAACAAAGATCAAAAATACAGTAAAATCAGTAATATTATGAATTACTATTGCAATGTAAAATATTTTTCAGGGTTCTTTAATGAATGAAAATTCTAAAGAACATAATTTATTTAATAATAATGCATGATGTCACTTTTGATCAATTTAATGCATCTTTGCTAAATAAAAGCAATTTATTTTAAAAAAAATTGCAATGTGGGGAAAATTCTAACCACGGAAAACCTTGTGGTTTTATGCAAAAATTATGGATTTTGTGCACTTCAAAAGAAACTTTTCATGCTGTTTAAACTATGAGAAGAGGGGACACACTGCTTCTTAGAGGTTCTTTACGCTTCTGCCACTGGGCGGCACTAATGAGTCTTTGTAGAAGACTCTCAAAGGTAAAAATTCCAGTCATCACCAAGGAGTGGTCACAGATTTTCTAAAGAATCTGATCTAAAGTGACATTTTACCATTTAGTGAATATCCTTTTGATACTATCAACACACTGTAGATTATCTAGACCAGCAACAGTTAAGCAAGAAAAGCACCATTGACTCTTTATAGATCAGTGACCACTGCTTGGCTGTGGATAGTTCATGCAGCAACTATTCCAGTCGTCCAGCCCGTGTGTAAAAGACGATTCGATGACAGCATTCAAACAGTGTTTGCATCGAGCGTGGCGGTGTTCCACTGTTCTCCGATGCGTGCGTGTGTCCGCAGGAGCGGGCTGAACGTCGCTCTTCAGTGGAAGTGTGTTTTCATGCTCAGCTGGTGTTTTGTGCATCTGTTGTGACAGGTCTAGTGCTCTGAGACTCATTCTAGTACTGTGCTAGATACTGTATGTGTCCTCTCCTCCATCTCCTTTCTTCATCTTTCGCACGTTAACTCTTTATTTCCACCACGCAGCCTATCGCAGACGTGAGTCCCATGCGGCGGTCTACGTCCTCGTTGACTCCTCAGAGAGGGGTGCGAGAGGTCAATCTGAGCGATTATGACCTGGAGAGGCCCAAGATGGCCCTGGGTCAGACCCTCGCTCAGGAGAGAGAGAGGGAGAGAGCTCATCATCATCATCACCATCATCATCACCGCTGCCAGCGGCGTAGAGACAAGAAGCACAAATCGCTGGATCGAGCCATCAGTGAGGAGCAGCCACCGCCAGCAGGTGGGCTTGATAATTCCTTTCTACTTCATACAGCACTTTTACATTTTTCTATGGAGGCATGTTTCAGCCACTGAGTAAAAAAAATAAAAAAAGGTCATTTTTTTCTCATGATTGTGACTTGTTCAGAATTGTGAGATTAAAATTCGCAATTGTGAGATTTAAAGTGAGAACTGCGAGATAAAAGCTTGAAATTTTGAGTTGGACTTGTAACCCAAACTTGTGGGTTCGAATCACAACTGAGGTGGGACACTGTTCAAAGCACTATTCCCCCAACTGCTCCTCGGGCGCCACAGCACTGGCTGCCCACTGCTCCGGGTGTGTGTTCACGGTGTTTTGTTCACTTCTCAATGCTGTGTGTGTGCACTTGGATGGGTCAAACGCAGAGCTCAAATTTCTAGTATGGGAAACCGTACCTGGTCACATGTCACATCCTTTTCCTTTAAATTCGCAATTCTGACTTTTTTTCTCAGAAATGTGAGAGATAAACTTTGTGAGATATGCGACTTTGAGAGTTTATATTTCACAATTCTGAGAAAAAACTTAGAATTGTTACTTTGTATCACACAATTGTGAGTTATTAAGTCCGAATTCCGAAATATAAAGTGTCCGTTCAAACTTTATAACTCGTAATTGCTTCTACACAGTTGTGTATATATGGTGTAAAATGCCATTTGCCATATATTATGATCTTTAAAGATTATGAAGAAAAATGGAGAACTATTTGAAAATCCCAGCTTCCTTTGCTTAGCACGATGTAAATTCTTTTAAGGATTACGGTGATCAGGTTATCAAGGAAAAGACTCTTTATTGCTCTCCTAAGCACTTTGGTGTAGGATTTACTTTGTCAACCTCTCTGTTTGACTGAGAGCAGGGCTTACAGACCATAGCTAGAAAATGTGCTTTTGAACAGATTGATTATTTTAATTTTTGTTTCTTGGCCAGTTTGTGGCGTGACTGGGAAAGTCAGCAGTCGGAAAAAGCAGCTTGTGGTTGCTTACGAGGAGAGCACTCTCAGGATGACAAAATGAACCACCTGTTATTTCTTTATTACAAGATTCCTTTTTTTCTTTTGTGTTCTCAGAATCACTGGAGCACAAACATGTTTCTCAGTCGGAGACTGGCTCTGCTGTTTATAGATCAGTCAGCTTTGACTGAATTGAAACAGAG
Organism: Enteromius trimaculatus; assembly: GCA_032361065.1. NCBI lineage: Eukaryota > Metazoa > Chordata > Actinopteri > Cypriniformes > Cyprinidae > Enteromius > Enteromius trimaculatus. The sequence goes on along the minus strand of JAUMHP010000078.1, from coordinate 5,376,826 downwards.
CAATACATCAGTCCTCTGAAAGCTCATTTTAGTTGGGTGTGTTTGTACTCGGATTTCAAATGCGTACAGACACCCACATACATCTTCCTCTACATGTTTTTGTTTCTCTGTAGTCAAAGCAGGGCTCACACATGCACACAGACAAGTCCATGATAGACAAGGGCCAGTGGGAATTTGGCCAGGACACCAGGGTTACACCCCTACTCTTTACGATGAGTGTCATGGGATTTTTTTTAATGACCACAGAGATTCAGGACCTCGGTTTAATGTCTCATCCGAAAGACGGTACTCTTTGGACACTATAGTGTCCCCGTCACTATACTGGGGCATTAGGACCCACACAGACCACAAGGTGAGCACCCCCTGCTGGCCTCTCTAACACCTCTACCAACAGCAACCTAGTTTTCCAGGAGGTCTCTCATCCAGGTACTGACCAGGCTCAACCCTACATAGCTTCAGTGGGCAACCAGGCTTGGGCTGCAGGGTGATATGGCTGTTGCGAGCAGAGAAAGCAGAGAAAATGAATAATTTATCATTTAATTTATTCTGAAATTACAAATTTTTGAGTAAACAAACAACCCCAAAATTCAGCTTTGTCATGACAGGATTAAATTAGATTTTAAAATAGAAAACAGTTATTTAAAGCACATTTGAAAAATGCATTTTTTAAAACTTTTTACAAGTAGTTTGCATATGTCATTTAATAGATATAGTAAATGATTTGTATCTAAAGTGTTGTGATTGCACCACTTGAATAACAAAACAACCTCATTATCTTTCTCCGTCTTCCATTTGTTGGGCAAACAGATCCCGCTCATCTGTTTCACTGTTAGTCCCATTTTAACTTTCTCACACCACTGTTGCTATGTTGGGCTGGTTGCAACATTCAAACAAACAAAAAATGTTTTAAAAGGGCCACAGAACATGATATTTGAACCTTTAAAAATGCACAGTTCTGCTGTCAATAGGACTTGCCTGATTAATATATGTGATGTATTTTTATACACAACAGTAGATCCAAACACTGAGTCACTGCCAAGGGAACGAGCACGGGAGCGAGACCGCGGCCGTTCCCACGAGAGGAAGCACCATTCATCCTCAGCAGTGGATAGGAAGCAGCGATACTACTCTTGCGACCGTTATGGCGGCCACGAACAAGGCCACAGCGTGTCCGCCGGGCCCAGCAGATCCACATCACCTGGAGAACCCCATGACACAAACAGGCTTAAACAGGTCAGGTGCTTTCCTCCAGCTTCCACACATCCCTCAGTGGCATTGACATAAAGCCGTTCACACCAAGCACGAAAACTATAAAGATAACGATAAAGAAGTAATTCTAAAAATCATTCTTAATATTAAAGAAAAGCAGAGCCCACACCACAAATATAACAATAAAGGCACAGAGAAACAGTATCGTCGGAACTATTTGGTTTTTTTCCCAGCTTATAAAAGATACAATCAAAGCCAATCAGAATCCATCCTGCTATAACGAGCTTTAAGATTTAACCTTCAAAGACAGAGACAGTTGCCTAGGCGACAATTAGCTATTGTTCTTTAATGTTTAATATCTTTTGAACTGCTAATCCTATCTAAATGCTTTAAAACGTGGCGTGATATACGGAGGCTCCGTAGCATACGTGATTACATCATCACGTTTTGACAATATTGATTCGTCAGAAGCAAGGTTATTATAGTTAACGAAAACGAATGAAAAAACTAAAACTACAATTGAAAAAGCATTTCATTAACTGAAATACAAATAAAAACGAGAGTAAAAAAAACTGAAACTGTTTTGTGTGTATACAAAACTAACTGAAACAAACAAATTTTATAGCAAAAACGTCCTTCGTTTTCGTCTTTGTAAATAAGCCTTTTAGGTTGAATTAAAATCTGTTTACTTCACGCTGCCAGTTTTAAGCCAGGTGACTCGTATTGCACCACGTAGTCTGTGATGTCACGTGTCCACATGCGCCGGTCCTATAGGGGATTTCTTTGATTATGAGTCCTAGGCTGGGCGATATATATCAAACTATATTTTATGCGCATCTCGTCAGTAAAGCCGTTTTTTTATTAAAATCTCCAAAAAAAGCGACAAATCTAGCGATTTCTTGGGCAAACTTCAGCGAGTCTCTGGTAGTGCCACACGAGCTCGAGTTCTTGTTCTCCCAGCGTGCACACACCTGTCTCTGCGTCTGTCCTGTTCAGCGCGCGGCTGAGAGGAGCAGAGCTTTTGGTTAAAATATATATTATGTTGCTTATAACTCTATTTTATATGCAAATAGAGCCAAAATCACAGAATAGCCATTGTCTATATCTTATGTGTATTTAACTTCATCAGACAACGGCTTGATTATAAATAAGGATTTTAATCCAGATTAACATCTTGTAAAAAAGAGGTAGTTTAATAGGCCTAATAATGGGGTGCATTTCATTCGCTATTTCATATTCATTTCATTTTTCTGACAACAGAAACCATTACATATATCAGTGAAAACACTTATATTATAGTTTTTATTATACAATACTTATTCTTATTTGGGTTCATGCACCTGACAAATATCCTAATTTACAAATAAATTAACTAAAACTAACACTGTAACTAATAAAAACTAAACTAAAACTAAGCAATTTCAAAATATAAAAACTAGCAAATCTGCCTCTAAAAACTAATTAAAACTAACTGAATTTAAAAACAAAAAGTCAAAACTAAATAATACAGTAACTTAAACTAATGAAAAATCCAAAACTGTTATAACCTTGGTCAGAAGAATTCAATGCATTTAGTTCATTTAGCCAAACAGGAATGATAATTGACACATTGTCCCACCACCAAGCCCAAATTGGTCAAAACTGTCTCACATTCAGCCAGTAAACGTAGGATTTGATCTTTTGAACTGTTATTTAGCATGTTTTCTTTGGTAGTTTGTGCAAACGCAAAGTGAAAGTAAAATGTGTAATCTTTATATTTATCATGTTTGGTGTTAATGGGGCTTCACGCTTTCTCTCCATTGTGTTTCAGGGAGTTAACACAGCTAAAGGAACTTCAGTCGTTCATACCTCAGGCACCAGCACACCCTGCCGCGGGCGTAGACAGCTCCCACAAACGCCCCTTACCCCTCGGCCTGCTGTTGCCTACAAGACTGCCAACTCCTCTCCGGTCCAGCTCAACACTGCCCAGTCTACAGGGCCCTGCCCCACTCGCCTTAGTCGTGGCCTGTCAGAGCACGATGCCCTACTCAGCGGTAGCACCCACCGCCTAACTCCCGTGCCTGTCACTCGTATCGGCTCTGACCCCAACTTAGGTCCCCTCCAGCAAGACTTGCACTTGTCTGAATCGGACGACTTCCACGATGCCTTGAGCACGTACGGGACGGGCCGCTCCCCCAGGACTGCAGCCTCCATCGCCCACACTTCATCAGGTGCGGCCCCCACTTCCACGCTGCTCTCGCGCAGCCAGAGCGGAGTCCCCAACGGGTATCACTACTCCCTCGGAGTGAACGCGGCACCTGGGTCGAGCGGTAGAGCATCTGGAAGCTACCAGGAGACTGAGAGAGATGACTGGTGTTAGCATGATTCAGTCTAGCATGTTTTATCATCTTCGCCCTTACAGGAAGAGCCTATTTTGGAGGGGAACAAGAGTTGCAGTTTACACTATTACAACTGTTTACCATCAGCTTGAGCCTATATGGTTTTATAAAGGTGTTCTTCTCTTGTTTAGAAAGTAACAGACGTCTTTGTTACTGTTTATGAAAGTTGCGGTTAGATGGAAAGTGCGTGGAGGATAGGTTTCGAACTGAAGAGTTTAGCATCAAGTGACGCTCCCCAGTTCTCTTAATTTTTCATTAGGGCTGATTCCACAAGGGTCACATGCAGGGAGATGGTCACATCAGCTGTGCCTGTGATCAAAACCTCAGACCTCAGAGAGGAAGATGCCCAAAAAACACAAGCTATGGTGGAAACAGTTGTGTGGAAAAAATGAGACCTTTAGATGGTGAGATTTGAAAGGTTCTCTTTGCACAGGACACAATGACTGAAAAGTTATTTCTAGGGATTTTGGGAGTGTGTCCACCAAAACGTTCAATTTGTTTGAATCCAGCATACAGGAGCACCATGGTTTAGTGTGGCGTGGCAGCAAGCGTCTGTTTTAAGCTGAGTGTTGTTGAGAGTTGAACAGTGTTCATCTTTGGGTACAATTCATCACTGTTACTTTTTATGGATAACAGGATGATTTGTACAAATACCATCACATTCAATGATTGAATACCTATCATCTCACACCCCCAGATTACAACATTAATATAGAAAAATATATAATTTAAATATAAAAACATTAACAAAGCCTCCAAAGCGCTCTCAAGTACCCTCAACTGGGCATTTTCAGAAGAGTTGCTGGCATTTTTGGTGGCTAAAAAAACTCTTTGGTGGACACACAACCTTAAGTTTTGCGCTGCAGTATTCTACTTCTTTCTCTTGCGTGAGTGGAACAGACGGTCTGCTCCCACCTAGTGAAAAAAAGGCCAAATTAAACTCACTTTTCTACCAGATTGCAGTAGATTGAATATCTTTTCACAGTGTTCCATTTTGTACCTTGTAAATGATCCGAGTGTAGCTGGACATTACATAAGGTCTAATCCTTTTCTTACTCTCGAGATGTAAGATAACAAGTGCCTAAACTTTGAGATTTTATTGCCACATTGGTGTATGATGCATTACGAAGCATTTGGCCTAAAAGAGGCAATGGACAGATGCTGTACGCTGTAGGTTAAATGTTGCTGATATTTGTTTCTTAGATGTACTTGAGCATGTGTTTGAGGAAAGGGACTGCACAAAACGAAGACTGTAGCGTTGTAAAGTTTAGGTGGATGTTGACGATGTCGGTCTTTTCAGAGTGTGTTATTGAAACGATTCAGGGGAAAATAGATGATATATTAAAAAGCTAATGCAGCTGAGTTATTGAAGACTGAGAGGTTGTATTTGTTGGTTGCTGTTGATGTCAGTGTTGTTTCCAGAGGGCATATTATGAGCTCATATCTTTCTCTTTCAGTAATCGAGGAAGATGGTGAGACAGATTGAAGCGCTTTGTCGAATTTTTATAGTATCTATTATACACCACACAAAAAGATTCAGTGAAAACTATATTAAATAGAGAATATGTTGTTTTCTCTTCTCAATTAGTGATATATCGTAATGTTTTTGATGAGAGTTAACAAAGATTAATTTATTTAAAATATGAATTTTACTCTGATCCTGCCCATGTCTTCAGTTTGTCGAGGTTGGCTGTGTCTTTTGTATCTAAAGAGTTTATTACATGTTGGTATTTTTTAGGATGAGCCTGCAATAGAGCGCAACAGTGGCTGTCTGTGTTTTCAGCGGCCGTGGTTCTGGAAGTATTTTACCATTCATTGTTTTCATGGGAATTTCAAGCAAAACCGTATCCAAAAACACAATTTTCTGAATTATAGTATAAAAGCTAAATAAATGAAACATATCTTACATTATTTTAATTATTGTCAAAGCTCTTTACATAATTATGAGTGGCTAATTTGTTCTTTATATCAGGATTTGTTGCTTAAAAATCTCAATAGTGGATATGGAAAAAATGAATGGAATTTTTACCTGTGGAACCTGACTGTTGTGTTTTATCGTATCTAAATGCAGGGAAATGTTGACTGTTGAAGTACAGTAGGGCTATGCAACAAGACGACACTTTAGGAGTGCTCCTCATCCTGTAGCTTTACCTGCACTCAACACAATCTAGCTTTAGCACCAATGGGACCAATTCACCACTTCACAGCGATCTTTATATATACAGGATGTGTAGCTCACCTAAAAATGCCAGATTTTAATGCAGAAGCATTGCTGATTGTGCTTGATATTGATGTGCCCCCTGAAAGTATAACTGTTAATGTAATGGTATTTGTACTGGTTGCACTAGGGAATTGGGGAATTGATGTTGTGTCACGCAACCTGTCGCTTAAAGAAAGGTTAAAGTAAAGACTATTTGATTTCTTTATTTTTTTACAGTATGTGATGTCCTAGTGAACTTTGGCCACTATTTCCGTTTTGGGATGGAGATGAGTGTTGTGAACCTAATAGAACTTCCCTTTATTTAGACATCACTTTTCCTCTATAAAGAAAAATAATAAAAACAGAAAAAAAGATAGACATATATATATATATATATATATATATATATATATATATGCCAGGTGCCAAATTTATTACAGCACTAG
>JAUMHP010000078.1:5337632-5357225 GCA_032361065.1 Enteromius trimaculatus | reverse complement strand
CTGTCTCTCTCGCTCTCTTTCTAATAACTTCATTATTAACTGCATTAGTCTGCTATCAACGGCTCAAGCCTCCATTGTCAGCTTTAAAATGACGTTTTGGAACGAGCAAAAGAGTCGTTGGATGAGATGCGGAACTCACAATAGCGATTGAAGTAGAAAAACCGGACGAATCCCTTGAAACATATCATCTGATCGATGTCTTGAGGTGTGGCAACCGTAGTATAAGTGGAATAATTGACTCCGGACCGTTAAATCATTAGAAAAATAATGCACACCTCGGGTGTGCATTATTTTTCTAATAATTCAATGGCCCGTCGTCAATTATTCCTTACATAATGATGTTTTGGAGTGATATATACAATATTACTCCTGATCTCCTCAATCAAACTTGAGGGGCCTTGAGATGTTAAACATTATATATGTTTTCCCCAAAGGCTTCTCTATATATTTATTGGCCTTTCTGCCTTTTTGTGTCTTTTTTTCTATCAGTTCGCTCTGCCTCCTAGCTAATATTCATGAGTATGTCTAAAAATGTGTTTTTCCAAGTAAAATGGATCTTTTTTTTAAATCAAAAATAAGCATCTCAATTAATTTTCAGAGTCTGTCTGCCAAACCTCAACAAAGGTCTTTTGCTGAGTTACGCAACTTAGTTCATGTTAGGATCTGTACTGTTTTCCAAAGCTTCGTATAGACGGAGACGGTGAGCTACATAAATATTCCCCAAATTGCTTTTTAAGGGAAAAAATGATTAGTTGGCTCATGTTCAAAATAGAGGCATGGACTTGTCCCTAAAATGATGGATCTTCTTGAAGTATCTGTCTGTCTGTTTGTTTAAGTATAGGTTGATACAAGTAGTTCAATCACTTCTATAGGTCGACAAATGCAAATGAGAAATGTTCATTTAATCTGGAAGATTCATAGAAATAAAACTTTTGTGAAAACCTAGCCATTTGATGAATATGATGTTTTCGTGATGTGAACGCTGGCATTCTGTAGTGCTTTCTGTGCTGTGTTTGTTCTGGCATTATTCATTCCGTTTCAGACATGCTGAAGGTTTCTGCTCAGCTTGTTACAGGCGTCTGTAGCATCAGGGGTCTGCTGCAAGCTTGTTCTCTGTTTTTCTCATCTGGTGCAGAACACAGGTTACAAACAGTCACCTCCTGACCTACAGATGAACACAGCTGCCTCTCATGGGCTTTCACACTTTCTCACATGCACTAGTATATGATTTCAATTTTCACATCCAAACTTCAGCACAACACAAGACAAAAGGTGAAATAATTGTCAGGTTTTTTTTAGCCAATTGAAAAATTGAAAAAAGTTAATTGAAAAAAAAAACATACATTACTGCATTAATGCTTATATGTATGTTTATACAGTATGCCACCACAATAATATTCTTCTGCATTACAGAAATTTCATTTCAGTACTTGAATTTCATTTCAGTACATGAATTTGACTTTAAAATGTTTTAAGCAAAGAAAATTACAATAACCTAATACAAGCTTAATTGCATTTTATTCCCCATAATGTTTTATAGTACATTTCATAAAAACACTAGTATGTATTGCACTCCAGCAGGTGGTGCTGTAGTGGACATTAGCATAACACTAAGTTTTGTCTTTCAGGTCGGCTGTCAAAGCAACAGTTCTTTGGTCAACCAGCTTCACCACAAAGACCACCCTGGTCAACCAACATTTTTTTGTTGATGAATGGCTTTACAGCATTGCTGTACTTGTCCACCAGCATCGAACCAGAATGGCTGCTGGTCTAAGGTGGTCTTTGCAACAGTGTAGAGTATGTTTCTAGTCTTAGACGTCTTTAAAATAACAGCAGACAAATAATTTTACGGTTGGATAGCTTCTACAAAGACAAGGTTTGACATGGATATTTGACAACAGCTTATGCTCGACAGAGATGTTTGACCTCAACCATAATGCATATTTACCTTTTGATTACCTCCATTCATGTTTGTAATAAACCATGGAGAATTTGACCAGGAGCAATTTCTGTCATCTGTCTCCTGTTGTTGTCTGCAGATGAGTTAAGTGTCCATTTTCAGATAGACATGTATTGACTGGCTCTATATACATCCATTTTTTCTGACGCAATGTTGTTGTGCCTCTCATGGTTTTGGGCATTGCATTTTTAGACAGTTTAAGTGGAGGGATTAAGTCAAGTCAGGGTTAAGACATGGTTTAAAGAGTGACGGATATAGAGTTATTGGAGTTATATGCACAGAATGGCATACAGCTTATTTTTTGTAATATACTGAACGCAGGTTTAATTTTCACTGAAAGTACAATGCATTTACAAATGTAATTTTTCTTACCAAGAGCATTCAAGGATGTTTCTTGTTATCATTGTCTCGTTAGTACGGCTGTGCATGTCACACTAGAGAAATGCTCCTGATCACTTTTAAACTGCTGACACCCTTGAGTACTACCTACCACCCACTTCAGATACACTGAGTTCACTATCTCACATTTTAAGGCAAGAAAGCTGATAGTACTTAATGATCCTTTAAGCTCTTGGCACATGAACGAATGCACAGCTATTACAACGAAGGTCTCCTTCCTACAGCGGGTCTTTTGAGCCTTTGCTCCAGAGTATTCCCTAAGGAACATGCCTTTTTTCTCTGTAGTCAAGTCTGCCAAGCGCTGTCAATTCAAACCAATCCGAGAAGGTTAAACAGAACTCAAGACATGCCTGACTTAACTCCTAAGACTTAACAAGTCTCTCTGTGTTTTGAAAAGGCTTGCCCTGAAGAAATGCCTTTGCTACAGAACACATACTTATAAAGTAAAAAACTGCATACCCCTTTTAAATATTTACCATATTTTATTTTGTATTATTTTATTTTTCAGAACTGACGCAAGAAATATACAAAGTGGAAGATTATAATTTTCTGTTGTACTGGGTGCCTCTTTCCTTTTCCTCTCCCTTGAGTTTGAGTTCCCACTAAAACCCAGTAGACAAATTGCCCCACTGTATCCGGACCATTATTTACAGCCTGGCATTTTACATTCATTTTCCAGATGAGCAGTAGAGCAAAGAAACAAACAAAAACAAAAATCTGTTAAAACACGTGGCAGCTTTTAGACAGTCCTAAGGAATTCAGCACATCCCTTATTTACTTTGCATAAAGCAAATATCCCAGTTTTAGGAGCAGGTAAGAAGTCACTGGAAATTTTATCTAATGATGTTTTCATATTACTTTTAATTTGTTATCAGAGTACAGCCATGGGTGATTAGACGCTTCACCTGCTCTGTGGAAGCCACATTTGGGCGGGAGCCAATTTATCAGACTGACCACATCTTGGGCTTTTAAGAAGCAGTGCTCTTCCCATGTGGTGGTTCAGCAGGTTATAGGGGAAGTCTTTAATCACTGATTATTATGCCATCCAGCCTCAATCTTTTCAGGCTGCCCTACATAATTGGGGTACAGTAATTGAGCTATCCTCTGGCCCTTCCCGTGCCATTAGCGTAATGCGATCCTGGAGGGAAGACGCTGCGGCAGGCGACTCTACTTCCCCTGATTATGGAGCTTCACAGGATCCAGGCGAAAGGGGCCCTGGGCGGATATCAGCTGATAACCATGTCTTACACTTGGAAATCAGCCATTTGGTTTAGGAAGGGCATTTTCACCAAGGACAGAGCCTGATGTGACCTCATTTGAGGTGGTTAAGGCTCAATAATCCATTACCTTGGAGTGCAGGGTGGCGACAGCTTCCATATGGAAGAAGAGTTCTCCAGGAAATGCAGGGGTAATGTAGTCGTGACTTGGAAAAAAGGTTAAGCATTTGTCTTTGTCTGCAAAGTCTGATTTCGTTGCATATAAAACGATTAGTTGTGTTGAAAGTTGTTGTAGCACTGTCTGCCGCTCTTTTTCTCTGTTTTTGATCCACTAACAAGCTCCAGATCCATAAGCTCTTTCTGTAGAAGGCATTCGTGCATACTATAGAAACAAAATCTGCTTTGCATGAAGTTTTGTGTTTTCATATAAGCTAGGGAGCCTTTAAATAATTTATATAAAACCCAGCTCCACTAGAATAACTCCCGGGAATCAAACACATCAAAAAAACTCAGTAGATTGGTTGATTCGCTTTATGGCATTGCCTTGCATAATCCAAAGCATGAAAATCCTTTTATGTTAAGAATGAATGACATGAGGTTTTCATAGGCAAGTCAAATGAAGAGTATTCACAGTGATCGGGGGTGTGATGTCCTGCTTTCTCAGTGGGATTGTATATTCTGTATTCAAGTAAAATTGACCCTGTAAAGCAGATGTGTTTCTCATTTGATGAAATGTGTGAACCCTGTCTCCTAACATACGAGAGCTGAACATTTTGGGAATTTTCAACTGCCTCTTGTCAGTCATCACTGCAAAGCGTCATTGTGTCACATGGGATTAATATGACCTCTGACCTCTCACTTGCATTTCAGAACATGAGCTCTATGTCTGGTTTCTCATCTCCATATCTCCTCTGAGAGCTTTTATGGAGTCTGTATCACAGCCCATCAATCCAGTCTTTCTGAGGCAGTTTTAACCCTCTTTTAGTTGCCTGGTAGGTCCAGCTGAGATGACTTCTGGGCCTTAACATCTGCTTAAATGATTCAACAGCCAGAACCTTTTCACAGAATCCTAAACATGACACGAAGTTGTTCTTTTTATTTTTTCATGATTTTTATTTATACATTTATAGCCTGTTCTCCTCAGCATTCCTCAGAAAGTCAGGAAATTGAAATTTTCATTTTCATTCTCGCATCACATGAGATCAGCATGATACATTTTCTTTTTATTTCTCTACAATAATCCCCTGCAAATCAGCTCTGCTAAAAATGTTAAATCAAACAATAGTCTAACAAACCATTCTCTCATCCACCTCCTCCACTTTCCTGAAGTGCTTGATTTTTTTTTTTTTTTCATTTTGCATTAGAGCATCACAACCTGCTGTTATCAGCAAGACTGAGAAGCCCAGACTTCCAGTGAAAGATGAAAAACATTTTTAGGGACTCTAGTGGCTCTGTATCTAGTTCTTGCGATCAAAGTTTTGCTTCATGGATGCAGCATGTGACATGATGTAACTTGTGTGGCTAATTCTGGATTTTATTTAGTGTCTGCACATGTGATCCATCAACACGGTCCCTGAGTGCCAGTGTTATGCGGTGTCTGAACACACCTCCCATGCAATACGGACATCCACATCTGGCACTGTGTATTGAGCTCTTAGGAGCAAATCTAACCTGCTTTCACAGGATCCACTGAGGAGGATGCTTTACATCATTCATATGCTACTTAAATATACAGCATCTTGAATTTTCCAATTTAAGCTTTTATGCAGAAACATGCCAAATACTTAAAGCCTTTGCTATTTGTTTTACTCGTAGCATGTATTGTTGAGTTTTAGAGAGTAAATGACCAGTGGGTTTCATCCTTCTGGTATTTTACTCATGTGAGTTTAAATGCTTGCAATGGGATATTATTTATTTCACCTTCTTATGTAAAGGTTACTGTTTTGCATCAGTCTTGTCATCCCATCTGCCTTTAAACTCTAAGATGCCTGTGGTTGTATTTATGGCATGACCGTAAGAGCTTTGCTTTTATTCTTTAGGTCAGTCCTCCTGCAGCAGCCCATTTCAAATTAGTCTGACGGATTTTTCTACCCACTATAAACCATTATAGGAGAGTTATGAGAGAGGAGGAGACTTTACTACCATGGCAGAACAACTAATTAATCTGCCTTCAAATTATCTTTCCGTCACATTGTCTCTGGCACACACTTTTTCTTTTTGTGTCGTTCTGTTGTGTACTTCATCTTGACCTCTCTAAGTCATCCATGCAGCTCTGTATTTTGGAAAAGAGCTTGCACATTTTACCACAAATGTTGTTTGTCTCTCAAGAAACGTTCCAACAAGCACGTGTGAATGATCGTGAGGGTCTTCACTGCAGGGCATGGGCAGAGATGAAGGGGCCTTCATTGAGATGTAGTTGTGGCTTTTGATACACGTCTAGGAAAACAATACTAGTAATGTGTTATAGTTGCTGAGACGCCATGGAGAAGTTATTATCATATGCCATAATTACTTACAGAATGCCAAACAGTCCTTATTCAAATAGTTCTCTGACATTTGATCAATTATTCTCATTATCCATTACAGAGAGGTGCTAGCAGGGAATGAACCAGTGGTTTTGTGCTTGGTGCTTTTATATTAGTTACTTTTAAATGACCAACACATTTTGTCTACTATTTGCTATTTTTAACCCTTTGCTGGAAACCCTTTACCTAATTTAGTGTTCAAGATCAAAAATTGCTTTTAAATCTTTTGTTATGCTGAATGCTTTTTTTTAATTATCAAAGGGTTTGTATTTCTTTTTGTAACTGGTTTGTCATCTGCCTTATTGATGTGAACTAACTCACCTCAGCTTTAGTAAAAAAAAAAAATAATTATATATATAGATATATAGATATATAGATATAGATATATATAGATCAGCCCACAATCAATCAATTCCAAAAAGAAAAACCTGTGCTAACAGGCTAACGAAAGTTAAAAAATTTGATATAAATATTTAATCCAGTATTTGGTGATGCTGTATGTCATAATGAGAAATTGCTAAGAATATTTTTTTAAGGTTGGTCATTTTTGACTTGGAACACCACAAGTGTAACAATGTCGAGGAAAACATCCCCATAAGAAAGCTTTATTTCAATATGATAACATTTCCTAGCGTTTTCAGATAAATGAAAAACCTCCCTGGGTCAAATAGACCAGAACACAATTTTAATTATGAGGAAGCAATGAAAATAACATTAATACATTTTAACAATTCATATTAACAATATAACATTGAAACTACTGTAATAAAGCAATTTTGATCAAACTCCTGTATTACTTTTTTGTTGGTATTATTTTATAAGTGAAGAGAGCATATAGCTTCAAAGCGCAACTCTTACTAACGTAATTAATGAAGTTTGTCTTTTGTCTGAGTGGGTTTATTGTGGCTGCACTGAAAAGCCCTGTTATCCACTCTGTTGCACATCCATGTGGCAGTTGTATGGCTTGCAGACATGATGTGTCCTCGTGGAATGTTCTCCTTGGCTTAGTCCAAGCACGGCCACAGAAGTAGGCCTGAGCTTACATGGAAAATGCTTGACTGATGAGAATGCATCACCCACAGCCCTCACAGAAAGCAGTCAGACAGTATGCATTGTGTGACCCCCCAAATCAATCTTCCCTGTCATAAACACAGCTTTGAACATAAGCCGTGTTTTGAAACACGGACACCACGGTGCCCTCAGGATATGGCGGTAGTTTATGAGTGCACATGTTTCAACTAAGAGCGATTCAGGCGTCTGGTTTGTGCTTTTTTTTTCTGTGTGTGTTGTCATTTCTGTATCGTCTGAAACTAAGCGAAAACGCATCAGTCATTTTGCTAGAGTGAACTTGGTTAAGAGCTGTTTAACCTTAACCTTTCCTGAAAGCCGTTCTCTAGTTCCCTTTAATCTCCTTTCTCCTCTATGTTGTTCTTTCTTTTTCAGTTTTTTGATAAATGATACCATGTTGCCATGATGCTTCACAAGCACATTTCTCCAACCAACTCTCTAGATTATAATCTAAATGAGTGGAATATCCTCGTAGGATCTTTTATTCCAATGTAATTTAAGATGACAGCATCTCCACATCTGGACTGAAGTCATCTGAGCTTTGATGTGAGCGTGATGTCATATCCTCAGTATTTATGGATCTTTTTGTTAGTCTAAAGCAGGTCTTAACCTGAAAATCCCTTCTTTTGTTTTCAGACTTTCAGCCAACAGACTCAGTTTGTTGATATATCATTGTAAGGACAGGAAGTAAGCCAAAGTCTCTCAAAATATCACTAAACATTTCCATTGGATAGCTCATGTATGGGTTAATATTGTTGGCTAATGGTTCAGAAACAATCATAGTGTTTTGAGAGGTGGATTTTAGCCTGTCATCAGATAGGAGTCTGCATATGTGTTTCCAGCATGAAACTGTGACTGATACAGCTTGACTAATAGCCATAAATAATGTGACAACCACTGTGAAATTGACAGGAGTGCTACGTATTGTAGCTGTCCATTTAGAACTGTTATATTGCACGAAAATGAGTACATTGAAGAATGTATCTATGTTTAAAAAACATTGCCCAAATGTCATATGTGAGAAACCCAATCTAGTGAAAGTTTGGAGCATGTTCACATTGGAATGTGTTTACTATGAGACCAAGGGAGAGTAAGGGAAGAGGGGGATGTGTAATCCTGTTGGAGCAATTAGATGTTCCCGGAAAAAGGCTTGCAGTCCTGGTGCAGTGAACATGCACATGAAGTGTGTAAATCAGCTGCGCTTCATGTGCATGTTCAGTCATCAGAATCCTCGCTTAACCTGTTGACTCACTCTCCTCTTGTTAACGTTGCCTGAAGTTTGCCTGATGTCAGTGTTTTCTCATGTTTTGAATTTTGCATGCTCATTTCTTATATTTTTACATGACATTCACTTAAAATTGGAAATACTAGTAAATGACATACATTTTAGCATTTTTTATTTTACTCAAAATGGAACAAATAATATATATACATATAAATATAGTTAATTAATTGTATGTACATTATTTTTCATATTACATATTTTTGATGTCAGTAAGATTTTTAAGAAATGAATATTGTTTTGTGTTATCAGCAAGAATGCATTCAATCGATAAAAAATTAACAGGAAAGCTTATAATATAAATATTAAACTAAACTAAAATATTTATTTTTAAAATAAATGTGTTTTAGAACTTTTTAACCTATTAATCAAATAATATTAAAAATATGTATCATGTTTCCAGATGGCAGCACAGCTGTTTTCAACACTGATTATAAGAAATGTTTCTTGAGCACAAAATCAGCATATTAGAATGTTTTCTAAAGACTTATGTGGATTATATTTAACAATATTGCTGTTTTAACATATTTTGGATCAAATAAATAATGTTTAATGTTATACTGTTTCAAAAACATTGAAATCAAATCTTATTAACCTCACATGACATTTGTTTTCAGGGCCAGCAGCATGCGTAAACCCTTAAAATAATCATCCTAAAAATTCAAACCTATAATAATAAAATAATAATGTTATACATGTAATAACCACAACCAAAAGCATGTTAAAACATCTAGTAAATGAAGTCTGCACTCCAGTCTGAAGCATGGTGATGGATCAGTTGTCACAAAGTAAACTAGCTGCCCTGCCAGGTGTGTTTCAGATCTGCTCATTGCACATGGTGCTTTCTGAGTACCTCCCTGTCATTTGATTAAATGCAGCATTCAGTGAGATTTATTTGTCTCATTTTAAACAATGCCACGCACTAAAACACAAGCCTGCAACCCGGGGGCATGAGATATGTTCAAGCGCATAAACATTAGCAAGCACACAGTATACTCTGTAAATTAAGTCATTCAGCGCCCACAGGAAATGAGCATGTTAAAGAGGAAACACAATGGTGGGCACTATGGAGGTATGACTGCACCTTATAATACCAGCTGACTTGTTATGACCCTCTAAACGTCTAATGACAGAGCTGAACAGGTCTGTTTCTCTGTATGGTGAACTGATTTCCTGAGTGACTGCTCTCACACAGACTTACCTCAGAGAGTTGCTAAGACCTCAACAGAACTAATGATTAATACCACAAAAATGCACCTAGACAACAGAGCCTCGGTTTTCATTTGTACCTGCTGCTTTATCCAAAACAGATGTTTCTGGGATCCATTATGCAATCTAGGCTAGACCTAGTCCTCCTGTGACTTACCCACCCTCCTATCTTTAAGTTTTGTTGTAAATGTACTTAACGGGCCTAACATGTTTTCCTCTTCCTTTTAATTGTTTGGCAGAAGCTATAGACCTTCTTGATCACCTGTGGCAGGTGGCTAATCACAGCAATGCATCAGTAACTCAGGAAAGCCAAAAATGTCCGGTCCTGCATGTAGGCCAGTACTCCACCCTCTCTATACCACTAAGTCAGGTGTTTGGACACAGGTATGCACATTTATTGTCTGCTGATATAAAAGTTTTTTTGTTTTTTTGTTTAGACACTTCAAACTTTGTATGTGTATAAGTCTTTATGTATTCATATACAGTATAACAATTTTGGTAACACTTTAGTATAGGAAACGACTCTCACTATTATCTACTTGCTTATTAGCATGCCTATTAATAACAAACTGCCTGTTCATTAGTTCTTATTCTGCATGACCATATTCTACATCCCTAAGACTTACCACCTACCTCATTTACTGCCAATTAGCAACATATTAACACGTTTATTGAGGCAAAAGATGTATAGTTGATGGCTTTATAAATAGTGAGAATTGGACCTTAAATTACAGTGTGACCACAATTTAGTGTCCTTGTTAAAATAAGCTCAAAACCTTTTTGTGATTTGGTGTTATGAAGCTTTTTTTTCTTATTTTATATACTGTATGGTATTATTTCTTAAAGCCAGTGCAGACAATTCTATGCCTTTCTCTCTCATTTCATGCTCAGGTTTGGTGATGAGTTCAGTTTGCTTTTGCGTCTGCGTAGCTCCCAGTCTGAAGACCGCAGTGTGCTGACTTTCCTCTGTCCAGATGGGCACATTCTCCTGCAGATTCGCATCAGTGCCTACACTTTTACCTTTATCAGCACTCAACAACGACACTATGAGTAAGTCTTCACTTCACTGACAGACATGGATAGTGTCTGGGAAACACTTTAGCTCTAATTTTATCTCTTATATTTACCATGAAATATTATGAAGTCCCTTTTTCAGTTTATTTTATTATTTATTATTTATTATTATTATTATTTTTACATATATATATATGAAAAGTTAATTTGCAAAAACAGATAACAGATAAATCATGTTTTTTCTCAATCAAATTGCCAGTGGGTTATTTTGGTAAGGTTAAACTTTAACTAAAAAACACAATAAAAACATAATAGTAAAAAAACATGATTTTTAAACAATTAAAAAAACTGGGTTATCTGTTTTTGCAAATACATTCTTTATATATATATATATATCCCAAGCAGACAGTTAGAGCATCCAAACAGCTATTCACCTAATAAAAAACACATATTTCCTCACAAGACAAGTTGGAAAGCAGACAAGTCTACGTAATTGCCAATGTTGAATTATTCTTAAAAGGGGATTAACAGGGAACCATCTGAAAACGCAATTACTTGGTGGTCTTCATTATTTTCTGGTTCATACTTTGGTCCCAAAGCTGTCATCTTGGCAGGAAAAAGATCATTAAAAAGGCACATCTCTGTGAATCCTGTTTTGTAACCACAGTCTGTTTATTCTCCTTCTCTTGTCCTATTTTCTGTTGCTTGCTTTTGAATGTCATTGACCTTCTTTGTCCCTCTTTTATGATGACAAAACCATCCTTATCGTCTGCTCATTCTTCATGTCATGAAAGTATTAGTTTTGGCCAATGGTTAATTTTAAACACAAGCACAACCCCCACTGTTTTGAGGAGCTCTGTGATATATTAAACCAAGATTCCTGGATTTGGCTTACACTTAAGTCAAGTCTTACAGTGGAGACGTGTAAATGAGGCATGGGATTTAACTCATGGCCGCTCAAAACTAATATTTGGACCTGTCGCCTAATTACCCACCTGCAGGACAAAATAAATGGAAGTTTTACTCTCACGTTTTACTTGTTTGTGCTGCTCATTTATTATGAGGTGACATAACAATCCTATAATGTTCTTACTATGTTCTTATATGGGTTTCTGTTTAGTTTAAGCTTGCATATACCAAAAAGAAAAGTAATTTGTCATCATGCAGACAGGAAGTGTTACGACTCTGAATGTTTTGCCAGGAAATTTAATGGCTTTGGCTTTCTTTGGCCTCCCCCTATTCTCCTTTTTCTCTGATGCTCTAGCATGCATTTTGACCAGCCCACCCTGTCAAGAAAACTAAATAAAGTAGTTTGTTTTTTTAAAACCCCTTCCTGTGGTTCCCAGGTTCCCCGTGGCAGTGCTGTCTGATGGGGGTTGGCACCGTGTGGCAGTCAGTGTCTCCGCAGGCCGGTTGGCGTTGTATGTGGATTGCTCCATGGTTGAGAGCGTGGACTGGGCTTATAAGGACGGTTTGGGAATCTCCACTGATGGCCTGGTTATGGTGGGAGGAATCATTGAGGGTTTTGAGACACCTTTTGAGGTCAGTATACAAACATATAAGGATGTAATACCTATCACTTGTGAAGGAAGAAAACAGTGTATTCTTCATCTCACCAGCTCTTGACACATACTCTACGTAAATGCATCTCCAAAACATTCCCAGTCTGCATTTAAACCCAAAGTAAGGTTTATGGAGGATGAGGGTCTCTCAGTGTATAGGAGTTACTATACCCCAAGCTAAACATCTGTGTTTATACTTATCCAAGTTTCCAGAAGGATTGGATATTCTGTTGCTGACAAGCGGATAGAGATTTTACATTTTTTATGTCTAACTATCTATTACAAGCTGCCTGCATGGTTCCTTACATAAATAATATCTGATGCAACATTTAATAAGAGTATGATTTTTTGATTCATAAAAATTGAATGTCATAACATGAAACATTTGAGAATGATTTAAATAAAGAATTTATTAAATAAAATTCATCATGATCTTGTCCCCAATTGTAAAATCTTTTCCCCTTAGCGGCAGGTGTCCTTTAAGTTCCTAATTCTTTAATGCTTTGTTCATACAGACAGCCATATTTGTTTGAAGAAGTGAAATTCCAAAATGAAAACTTGCTCCAAGATTAATGTAAATTAAGTTTGGTTCTTCTTCACAATTTATGATTTTATCATTTGTGAATGGATGCCGTCAGAATAAGAGATTAATCGGCTGATAAAAACATCACAATGATCAACTTGTCCCTTAATTAATGTCTTGTAAAGTGAGAATCTGTGTTATAAGAATCAAATCCATCCTAAAGGATTTAAAATCATCTTGGATGGACTGAAGGTAAGTAAATTTTCAGCAAATTAAAATTTTTAGATGAACCACTACTATGTACAGAGTAAAGGACCTTCAGCAAGTGATTGCCGACATTTTAACATATAATTGTCTTCGCTATGAACAAAAAACATAGATGCCATCTTAGATTAACCAGTTTGGCATATAAATGAGGAATGTAAAAAGTATTACACTAGATGTATAATGTTTGCAGCTGGGGTGTGTACACAGCCATAGATTATAGATTATAAAAATAGAAGGGGAAAAAAGGGAGATTATTTAGATTAGATTATTTTGGCCTTGTAAAATGGATTTCAAATTAAATTACATTTCTGTGTTATGCTGAAGGACAGGCATTTTAATGGAAGTGGGAGTATAGTTTAGACAGCTGTGCACAAGTTAAATGCTCTTTTTAGTTGTGTTATACAGGGAAAGTTAATACAGCGTGACGTCTAGGCTGAGTCTCAGAGAATGACATCATAAATCCAAATATCCCATTTACATACTTACACACTGAGCTCATTCACAAGGTGACATGATTAAGGTTTGCATTTACCCAGGTTCTAGGGCAACACTTAATCTAATCTTAAACTCATCTAAGAGATTATTGGACTGTCATCTAGACTCCAAGCATTGATTAATTCATATGTATTTATATCTGAAATTACCTGTTTGTAAAAGAATGCATGTATGCACTGTGCGACTATATGGTTTGTGTGTAAGCATATAGTTTCAATTGCCTCGTATCTTTAGGGTGATCTAATGCAAGTGGCATTTCTGATGGGAGAACCAGATGCAGCTCGAGATCATTGTGCCGTTTTGCAACCCCAGTGTGGCGGGACCGGACACAAACCACCTCGCTCTCCTCGCATAAGCACTGAAGAGGTAAGTGAGCCATACTGTACAGGGAATATTATGTAACCCACCCACACTGATATATTCTGAGAGTTTCAGCCAAGTGACTGATGAATTCACTATGTCATTGAAAAATAACAAAAAATATAGAAAATGCATTTATATTATTGTGTATAATTATATTGTGTGTATACAGTCTCTGTATCCCAAAAATGCATCTATAGCTTCTACATGCATCATCTTTTCATCAGCCTTGTTTTCCCTTTCCCTGTCCAGGAACTTCTGCTGTCCTCAAATGACCTGGAGGATTTATTAGAGACAGCAGAGGATGGTGACTCTATTCGTACAAAACTGACTGTAAGTAGCAATACTATGCAGCTGTGCCATAGTAACTAAGTTACTTCTCATAAGAGGTCAAATTTAAAGTCCAAATTGATGCTGTTATTTACTCACTTTATGTTATTTCATGTTATTTACTTAAATTATATGAATCGTACAAGAAAAATGTATTTGCAGAATGTCCATAGTGGTCTTTTCTGTAGCACAAAAAAGAGGACTGTCACACTTTTAAATATATGAAAAAAAAACAGCTTAAAAAGTTAATTAATCACAAAAAAAATTCACAAAAAGCTTTGTATATCTTCAGCAGACGAGTCTTATGAAGCACATTTATGGTACATTTGCTGCTTTTTGCTTATTTAGGAGTTATATGAGGGTGTAGTTTATTTTAGTGCTTTCAAACTATTAATCATTATTAATTGCATCCAAAATAAAAGATTTTATTTACATCATATACGTGTGTGTACTGTGTGTATATATTTATTATATAAATACACACATACAGTATATATTTAGAAAATATTTACATTATATTTATATTTGTAAAATTGTATTATATATAAATACATTTAATATATAAACGTAACATGTTTTTCTTAAATATATACATGCATGGGTGTATTTAGATATACAGTAAACACATATACACACATACATATTACATGAAATGTTATTAAACTTTTTATTTTGGACACATTAAATCACAATTAATTGCTTGACAGCACTACTTTAAACACATATCCATTCAGTTAACATTAAATTGCCTAGCAAATAATCAAACAACGTAAATATAATATTAAAATATTGATGTTGGTATTCTTCAAGAGTTTTGTAAATTAATTTAATAAGGAATCGCTCAATCTATCTGCTTTTGGGCACATCATGACTCACTTTCTTGTAAGTCAGACAGTATGCTTACTGTAGCTCAGCAAGTTTAAGAGTTAAGAGTTGTTACTCACAGAAAGTGCTGAAAAGCATTGTGTTTTGAAAATCATATTTTGATTGCATGTTTGATGTGGATACAACTGTTTGAAATTGTGACTTCAGTCGTTACATGTGAACTGTCAACTTATATTACCACTCAATATATTTTAAACATTGTTAAAAGCTGTATTTGTATTCGCACACCTTTCCTGTGAGGTTGATAGGAAGTTAATGTCTGATTTGCGTGTTTAGGTACAAAATCAAAAGAAATTCCTGATGAGAACAAATGATTGTCCAAAATACTGTGAACCTGTAATCACATACAGTATCAAAACCAAATGGGCTTTCCAAATATTTTTTGTCTATTCTTAAGCCAAATAAAAATGGTGTGTGGTGTTGCTGAGCTACAGCAGCCCAGTGAGTCCATGTGTGTTTGCCAGCTGTGAGCTGTTTGGTCAATGGATTCATGGTCATTGTGGGCTGTGACTGAAACTTAGAAACTGCAGCTATGAGTGTTGATGGACTCCATATTCATACAATTCAGAACCAAATGTTTCTTGGTGAGAACGTAGCATGGCACATTTAAAAAATCTAGCGCTTCAATCAATCACCTGGACTCCATTATCTTATGTCAAAAAGGTGGTGGATTTCAAAGACTAAAGAGCACCAGATTTTTTTTTTGTTAATAACCTGTTTTATTTCTCCGGTTTCGGTGTCTCTTGTGGCATAACCTCTTGACTATGAACCTTTTTCTGTGTTTTGCTTTGATGCCTCTGCCATTTTTGGTTTGGCTGTTTCCTGGTCTCACGCTCCCAGTGGAAAGGTTTAATAAGAAACTTATGGCTTTCTTTGATCCCTTTAACCAAACGGGAGGTCAGGGGTCAAAAGTAATTGCTAATTTAGCTTGTCGCTCATTTTAGTGTGACAGCTTTGAGGCTAAAGTCATAAATGTTTAGTTGGATATGTGTATTTATGCATATTTTGGATAACCAAATGATAGACTTGACCGAGATATACATGTATATATATTTGTTTGCAAGTTTAACTACTGTATATAAGCACCATCAATCGAGGTCTCCAGACATGGAGTTTTACATGTTAATGTTGACCCCATTGGAGACATGTGTGATTGTCAGAGCACATCATGCATTTGTGTCTGTTTCTGTTAGTTTTGAGTTCTGCTCAGTCTGATGAGGCAGTATATATGGTGGTGTTAGTATATTTAGAAAAAGCCTTGTTCTTCCCGTGGGTTTTGTTTGGCTAGGTGGGCACTGTAATTGATTTACTCTGCACAAAAATTAGGTTTGAGTTGGATGGAGAACTCCTCTAGGGAAGTGTCAGAATTACTCAGACAGGCTGTGAAGTGTTCAACATCTCCAGACGTGCCTTTGAACTCACTCTCTCTGTAAGTGTTAAGATATGTAAGATTTGTGTAGGCGCTTTATTTGTTTATGGACAAAAGTGTGGACATGCGTGAGACATTTCCAACTGTTCTTAACCTAAACACTTTGAAAGTGCTGTTTATACAAGATCTGCTTATTTTTCACCTATTCCTGATTTGAGGGACAAAGGCAGAAGGTTAGGCCGAGTGTATTTTGTTCATTTGATCATCTCTGTCATTTTCTGCTTAAAGGATTATTATTATTAGCTCTAGTGAAGGAAGGGATTTGAACTAATGTTGTTACAGTATATCTCACCCAGTTGAGCCATTCAGATACTTTACCTGAAATTGTTATTGTTTTAAAAGGTTATTGGAACTTTTTTGTCACAGAATTGTGATTTATATATATATATATATACAAAGTCATAATTGCGAGATATGAAGTCACTATTGCCAGATATGAAGTCATAATAGCCGGATATGAAGTCATAATAGCCAGATATGAAGTCGTAATAGCCAGTTATGAAGTCATAATAGCGAGATATGAAGTCATAATAGCCGGATATGAAGTCATAATTGCAAGATTTGAAGTCATAATAGCCAGATATGAAGTCATAATAGCGAGATATGTAGTCATAATAGTGAGATATGTAGTCATAATAGCGAGATATGAAGTCATAATAGCCGGATATGAAGACACAATTGCGAGATATGAAGTCATAGCCAGATATTAAGTCATAATTGTGAGATTTGAAATCATAATTGCGAGATATGAAGTCATAATAGCCGGATATGAAGTCATAATAGCTGAATATGAAGTCATAATAGCGAGAAATGAAGTCACAATTGCGAGATATGAAGTCATAATAGCTGAATATGAAGTCATAATAGCGAGATATGAAGTCACAATTGCGAGATATGAAGTCATAATAGCTGAATATGAAGACATAATAGCTGAATATGAAGTCATAATAGTGGGATATGAAGTCACAATTGCGAGATATGAAGTCATAATAGCTGAATATGAAGTCATAAAAGTGAGATATGAAGTCACAATTGCGAGATATGAAGTCATAATAGCCGGATATGAAGTCATAACAGCCGGATATGAAGTCATAATAGCCGGATATGAAGTCACAATTGCGAGATATGAAGTCATAATAGAGAGATAGGAAGTCATAACAGCCGGATATGACATAGGCGGAGTTTCACATTTTTGCCTGGGGGGAGGCACTTACCGGTAAAACAAACTCAGCATGCATAAAGCATATGTATATTACAATATACCATATTTTCCACTTTCTATTATTTGTAGCTTTTATAATTTATTATTGAATCAGAATACATTTAAAATTAACAATGACTGGTATGATACACAAAAAGTGGAATAAAAACCAGAAGATTCCGCCTCTTTTTACGATTTGTGTAGATGTCCACTAACTTCTCTCCTGATAAATTTGCAATCAACTCGTTTTCTATGTGCAGTAGGGAAAGATCGGGAAATCGGTCCTGAGTTCGTCTGTGCATCTTGCAATATTTCAGGAAAAGTGACGACAGCGGTGTGATTAGAACGTTCATCACGTCATTAACTGCGGAATTTAAATCTGCTCTATAATTGCGAGATATGAAGTCAGAATTGTGAGTTATGTACAGAGTGATAGAAGTTCAAAAGTTTATTTAAATAGAAATATTTTATTGATAAAGAATGCATTAAAAGTGATAGTAAAGACGTGATTTTTTTATTTTAAATGCTGTTCTTTGGAACTTTCTGTTTGTCAAAGAATCATGAAAAAGTATGATGAAGTAGTACAATTGTTTTCAACATTGATAATAAAAAATTTTGAGTGTGACATCAGCATATTGTAAAACTAGAGTCTTGGAAATGTAACTGAAAATTAAAAAAATACTGAAATAGAAAACAAAACCAAAAAAATCCTAACTGAACTGTTGTAGGTTTTTAATTTTCTTTCATTCGATGCCTCTTGCCAAACCTCAGGACATTACAAAGATATTTACACACATACAGATTGAGGTGAGCTCATAGAACAGTTGCCTTGCAACATATTAATAAAACTACTTAAGATCTTTGGCCTATGAACACATCTGTCATCTTAGCTTGCAGTGCATGCCATTTCCATATCCCAAGCTTTAAAAAAAATCCCTCTCAGCAAATTACAACAATGCACTGACGCATTGAACTGAGAAGCGTCTCTTTCAGATATGTCAGATTCATAATCTGCTCATAGTAAGATACAGTAATTGAAGTGTGCCAAGGATTCCACTGATGGGTTGAAACATGGTCACTGTAAAATCCAATAGCAAAAATATGTTTATGACTCAACTGAATGACAGTTTTATCAATGGCACAGTAGACAAAGTCGGTTTAAATAAACCGAATTCTATAAAACTTTTTTCAGCTATGAAATGTGTTTACTAATTATATTTAAGCTCTAAAAAGTTTTCATAAGCTAAATCATAAGTTTTGGTCAACACAGCTGCTGAGAATACCATCCATAAAACAATGTGTTTGATCTATTCAGATTGATCTGCTTCCCTGCAGGCGTTGTCAGTTGTTTAGTACAACAAATATAAATGTGTTTGTAATTACGTTTGCACTGTATACATGTGCAAAATATTGAGTCCCATTTGGATGTCACAATGATAATAAACAAGAGTAACAACATGTAACAACACCATGTGATTCTACAACATTCTGCCCTTTTTTCAGCTCAGCTGTGCTGTTAAGACATTTTTCCCTTTTTGGTGTGTATGATGGTTTACTAAAAACTCTATAATTATAAGTCATTGTGCAGGCGTCTCTATCACGCCTGCTCTCCTCCTTACTGTCTCTGTATCCTCGGGCAGTCACAGACTGTTGCCAGTACCCTCAGCTCAAGCTCCACTGACTGTAATTATCTGTTCTGAGACCGTAATTTAGTCCCGTCCACCCCCAAACCCACAATAAATCACACACAGTGAATGCAAAGTGACTTTATCATGCAAAAATGATGTCTGGATAGAGATAGATAGATAGATAGATAGATAGATAGATAGATAGATAGATAGATAGATAGATAGATAGATAGATAGAT
>JAUMHP010000078.1:5300151-5316147 GCA_032361065.1 Enteromius trimaculatus | reverse complement strand
AATTTTCAATGGTAGTATAAGTATTTTTCCAAATTTAAACATGGTATTAATACATGGTATATTGTCAACACTTGTTGTGTGTCGCTGTTGTTACATTTGTTTGTAATTGTGTTTGAACGTTGGCTGTTTTTATGTTAGGGTGAGTCAGGTCTCATGGGTGGTGTTGGACCTCCTGGCCTAAAAGGTGTAGAGGTGAGTGTTGACCTAAGAATGAATGACTCCTAGATTCATGTGTGATATTGCAGTAGTTGTTGTTACTAATAAACAGTTCCTGTTTTCTTTCAGGGTGGACCAGGCCATCCAGGACTGGTGGGTCCAGACGGACCTCCAGGAAACAAGGTAGTTTGATTTGTTCACTTAGAGCCTCTTCGGATTATTGTATTTATTTCACGGTCTAAAATGAGTCTTCTCTTTTAGGGAGAGGTTGGGCCGGATGGTTTCCTTGGTGCGCCGGGAGATGCTGGACCTGAGGTTATGATCAACTTAAAAATATATTACTGTATATGTAAATATGATGTAACATTATTTACATTGGATTAAAATTCTTTGGATGTCATAAGAATTGCTGATTTATTATTAATATCTGTGCTTCAGGGTATTGCAGGTCCCAAAGGAGTGCGAGGTAATGCAGGAAAAGCCGGGACACAGGTAAGTGTCTTTGCATTTATTTTCCTCCCCCAGATAATCAGTTCTTGATTAGTTTATTCTTATGGGATCTCTTGGGGAAAGCTGGAAATAACAAATACTTTTTTATCACAAGTGTAAGTCATTAATTTTCATATCTCTGCCTACAGGGAGGGGTTGGCTCAGTAGGTCCCCAAGGTCTTTTCGGCCCCAAAGGTCTCCCAGGGCCTGAAGGGGAGAAAGGAGACTCAGGAGATAAAGGAGAACTAGGGGTGGAGGTGAGTTTGTAATGAACTCCCCTAAGATGGAAATAATGATTGCTTGTTGATGTAAATCAACTACATGTTCATAACAAAACCATTTCCTACCTTTAGGGGCCAGATGGCATTCAAGGCATTCAAGGACCACCAGGACTTCCTGGTTTGCAGGTGCAGACCATTAAAACAGAATATTGCATTTGTTTAACAAATTAGTTTGGTACTTTGGGCTTGTCTGTTTATATAAATATACAGTACATGGGATTGATTAACTCAATTACAGCAATTCAAAACTCTGTTAGGGTCCAGAAGGTGAGGCAGGGGTACGTGGCCCACCAGGTCTGCCAGGAGCTCAGGTCAGTGCCCAGTGAGAAAAAAAAAATTACAGCAAAGAGACCACAAATAGATTTTTTGTTATCTTAATTCTGCCTTTGTTTTAACTCTGCTGAGTCATCAAGGCCATTAATGAGTTTTGATTGTTGCAGAGCCACATGGGTAACCCAGGACCTGAAGGAAGAGAAGGCATGAAAGGAGAGAAGGTAAGGTCACAATGTTCTTTTCTATGTCTTAATCCCAGGCTGCTATCTAAAATAAAAATTCTTCCTCTTTGCCTTTGTCCTTGCTGTCAGATATGAGAACTGTGTTTGAGAATACAGATTTTCCAGGACGCTTATCTGCAATTTCATTTTACATTTAAATTTGCTTCTTGGTGCATTTTTAGGGAGATCCAGGCAAGGATGGAGCACCTGGAAAAATGGGTCACATTGGACGGCGGGTAAGATACAAAATGCCCTTTTAGTACCCTCTTAGACTATTAAATGTTTCCAAATCTCTAAGGCAAAGAAGTTTAGCCACATAAATGTACTTAGGTTATTTTAAACTGTCATGTATGTAATAATGTAGTAAACATTTGTAACGTGGTGGCGATTATGATTGATACTGTAAGCTGATTTGTTTTCTGTTGGTGCTTTATAGGGTAAAAGAGGGAAAGCAGGGTTGAGGGGGACCAGAGGATCAAGAGGAGAAAAGGTCAGAGTTCAGAGATGATTCTAACAATGGCAACATGGCATAAATACGTGATGAGTTTAATTCTTGAATTTCAATTGGGCACATTTTCCGTTTCCTTTTTGGCCTCTCATTGACCAATAGGGTGAAATGGGAGCTGTAGGAGAGAAAGGACTTCCTGGATGGGGAGGAAGTATGGTAAGCTTGATACGTTTGATATGCCTGGTCAGAATAATCAACAAAGTTATAATATACTTTGAATGAAAAAAAGACATTGTGGGAATTGATAAAATGAGAAATCAAAATCATGCATTGGCTAACCTTTTTCTATGCTTGACAGGGAATCCAAGGACTGAGAGGAGACCCTGGGGAACCAGGTGTCAAAGGAGCAGAGGTGCTAATAAAGTTTTACGTGGACAGGATTATTTTAATGCAGATGCCTTAAAAATACATGATTTCTATTGATGCTTTAACTTGTCTGTAACAGGGTGAGAAAGGAGACCAAGGACCACTTGGTCCACCAGGGAAAGACAGCTTGAAGGTACAGTATAATGTATATCAAGCACATTCAATGAGTCTGCAGTGCAACCTATTCAGCTCTATTA
Organism: Enteromius trimaculatus; assembly: GCA_032361065.1. Classification (NCBI taxonomy): domain Eukaryota; kingdom Metazoa; phylum Chordata; class Actinopteri; order Cypriniformes; family Cyprinidae; genus Enteromius; species Enteromius trimaculatus. The sequence goes on along the minus strand of JAUMHP010000078.1, from coordinate 5,313,656 downwards.
TAAGATTATTTATTTGGTATTTTTAGGGGAGTATGGGGCCTATTGGTCCTTCTGGACCCCCAGGACTAAAGGGGGATCAGGTAAAGTAAAAGAATCTCATTGAACATACATTTTTTGCCTTCACCATGGATATTTTAAGAACATGCTTATAATAATAAATATCAATACAAAAATCCATTTTTATGTTTTATATTGACAAATGTATTTATGTATTGTAGCACTGTCAATATTGATAAATACTCCCGATTAATCTTCTTTTCCTTCACTTGCTTTGGTTAAAAGCATTTTATGAATTATTAAAAATAAAATGTGTGTGTTTTTCCATAAGGGAAATATTGGTCCTGCTGGGCCTAGAGGGGCACCTGGAATACCTGGGCTACCGGTAAATGGCTTTTTTATGTTTTAGCATTTAAACTAATAGCAAGCTGTGCCTAATAAACTGTAGCCCAATTTGCATTAAACATCTGCTGCAGATGCATTTACATGTGCTCTGTCCTTTTAAGATATGAAAGCATGGTTAATTAGTTTTTAATGACAAAAGCAAGGACACTGAAGTTTTTTTTTTTTTTCGAAAGTGTCGCACACAGACTAGGAGGACATGAGGAATAGTCAAAGGGTTTATTGACACAAAGAGAGTCCAAGACAGTAACTAGAGGAACCAGGCAGAGTGTGTAGAGGGAAATCAGGACTCCTTTCTAGGAGCAGAGAGACTTTGGAGCAGTGGAGATCTGAAATGGTGGAGGCACAACACACAGTACAGCACACAGTTCTTGGTTATATTCAAAGGAGTGAATGGTACACCAGACAGTGAGTGCTAGTGACGAGCGTGCTCTTGTAGCTGGGCTTAAATGCAGGTGTCAGGTGCAGCGGATCAGAATGCTGATGACTGGGAACGGGTGAACATGGGTGCGGGTGATTGGAGTAACAGAGGTAACTGAGGCCATGTCCACACTAATATGTTTTTGTTTGAAAACGCATGTTTTTCTATCCATTTTGGCCTTCCGTCCAAACTGAGATGGCAATTTTGGTCAAGGAAAACAGAGCTTTTTGAAAACGCTCTCCAAAGTGGATAAATTAGAAATGCCGTTTTCGCGTCGAAGTGTGGACTGTGAAAATTGAGGCTTTTGAAAACGATGACACATTTTAGTCATATGATGCAGTCATGTCTCAATTTTGACAGCCCTATTAGATTAATATCAGTTTGTACATGCTTCATGTGTAAGCGTTTTCAGTCGTTTCAGTGTGAATGATCAGCTCTTCAGAGATGATTGAAAACAATAGTATGGACGCAGAGCTCTTTTAGACGAAAACACTGTTTTCAAATTTATCCGGATTAGTGTAGACGTAGCCTGAGACTCCTGACAGAAAGAGAATGAAGATCATTAATCATTTCTTTCTCTTTAATTTCTTCCACCCTGCAGGGCTTGTTTGGAGACAAGGTATGACATTTGTATGAGATTTGTTTAGTCAGGTTAAAAGGAAATTTTGCATATTCATAAAAAATTTTATAATAATTTTATATTCAAGTTAACATTATTTATTAAATATCTCTTTTCATTTTAATTCTAGGGACTTAAGGGATTTAAGGGGCCTCCTGGATCCCCTGGAAGGAGGGGCTTGCCAGTAAATTGACTCCTTAATTTTTTTTTATAACAATATAAGATATAATTTTTTTATTTAAAAACTTATTTTTTATTTTAGGGGCCACCGGGGCCACCAGGACCTGCTGGTGTTTCTGTGAACCTGACCCTGACCCAGATCAAGGCAAGTTGTTTAAAATGTATTTCATTCACTGATTGTGGTAGAATTGCACAAAAAGTAGTATGTTCAGACACAGCTGGATATATTACTGTGCATTTTCCATTATGCAGCACACAAGTTGCATTCTGAACAACAGAAAATTAACTGAAATTAGATTATTCATACAGAGTAGTCTTAAAGTGCCCCTATTATGCCTTTTCAAATATGATCTTTCATGTAGTGTGTCATGTGAACATAAACAAAAATCTGCAAAGTTGCGACGCCAACAGTGAATGATAAATTAAGTTTTTGTCCATCAGAAAAAAGAGTCGGCTCACATTCTTTTTCTGTTATGACCACACGTCACGAAGTAACATATTTGCATAATGTCTGCCCACGTTTACTTTTTTCCTGTGTTTGTTCTTACTCTTTGTATATTCCTGATTTAGACTTATAGATTAGAATACAATTTCAGTGTTTTGTGTATTGATGTCATGGCAGAACTAAAATATGTGCCATTTATCGTCAGCAAACTAGTGGCACAACATCACAAAAACTCTTATTCTTGGACCTTCACTAACGTGTAGATTACAAAAAAGCAAATAGTTTTGTCTTACTTTTCCTTCTCCAACAGGACCTGATGTACAGTTCAGACAAGCCCAATTACCCTGTGATTCAGACACTGCTGGACTCTCTGTACCATGACCTCCGGCTGCTGGTGGACCCTCCGGACGGTAGCAAGCAGTACCCAGCCTCTACCTGTCTGGAGCTGTGGCTATGCCATCCCAACTACACCAGCGGTCAGTTAATCGGCTGTCAGTGAACATAAAACTACTGATCAAAAACTAGAGAGTCTAGGAATCATTTAAGATTTTTTAAATTAGTCTAAAATCGCACAGTGTGAGTCGGCCTTAAGGTGTAAATGAGATCCAATTTGTGTACCTTGACTAAAATAACTGTGTGTGTGTCAGTTTGTTTTGGATAAAATAATCCATTAAATAAATCCTTTTGTACATTTTGCAGGATTCTACTACATTGACCCAAACCAAGGCAGTCCTTTAGATGCTCTTTTGGCCTACTGTAACTTTTCAGAATCAGGAGCAGAGACCTGCCTTCACCCCAGAGATGCACACGTAATAAAATCTGCTTATTGCTGTGTCTCTTTAATGTCAAAGAACATTACATTCTTATTATCGCTCTTCCAATTTCCACAGCTTCCCATAAGGACTTGGCTGAATGACTTTGGGAATAACAGCAAGTTCTACTGGTTCAGTTCACTTGAGGGAGGTTTCCAAGTAAGTAGTGCTTTCGACCTGCAGAAATGTTTACTTCCTGTTGGATCAAGGTTTGTGCTATTGTTCTGTTGACAGGAGCTGCCTATAGGATATTTGACCTAAAAAAAAATCACAGGACTTGTAGACTCGCAGTTTTACCATCAAAACCTGTCTGCCTTGTCTTTGGTCAGTTTGAGTATCCAGCCCTCAGTGTGGTTCAGCTGCGGTTCCTACGACTTCAGAGCAACAGAGCAGAACAGAGAGTGACGTACGCCTGTTACCCTGGACACCGACTGGGCCAGACACAGCGACAGGTCCAGTTCCTCACAGACTCTGTGAAGCAGAGCTATTTAGGAGAGCTGCAGGATTGTGTGGTATGTGGATTCTACCAGCACTGGTTATAAAAATGTGTTCTTTTTATCACATTTTTGAAGGTGAATCATTTGTATAAGGTTCATTCTTTGCTGAGTGGTAAACCAATTTATTTTTAAATGCACTACTGTTTAAAAGAGGTCAGCTGAGAGGAAGTCTCTTTTGGTCAAAAAAATACAGTAAAAATAGTAATATTGTAAGATATTATTACAATAAAAAACGCTAAATTTACTGCTTAAAAACATTACTTATAAAGGTTTTAAACAAATGTGCTTTACCTTAAACATCCCCTTTATGTTTGTGTTTTTTGTACCAGTCTGCAAAGGAAGTGGATCCCGGACCGCGTGAGTCTGTGTTTCAGTTTGAGGACATGGACCTGCTTCCTCTACGTGACATAGGAATCTTGGGCAACAGCAGCTACGAGTTTGGCTTCAACATCGGCCCTGTGTGCTTCAGCTAGAGACACCCTGAATGATAATGGTACATCCTGTGCGTTTAACCATAAATACAAGAAACAAAGAGAAGAATGCAGGACACTCTGAAAACACATACGGCATCTACGGCTCGAGGTAAAGGAAATACTCTAGACAGTGTCCTGTCTATCACGGTGCTGCCAGACAGACAATATCCTTTTTTGTTTACAGGGACTTTTGGCTTTGTAATTGATGTACTTTTTATAATAATTTTATGTGTTTTAGCAATGTTTTTTTATTTTTTTATCACTAGCTGGTCTTGTAATAACATTATAGATGAAGCTGGGATCGTAACAAGTGTAATGACAGGGTTCTGACGTGACCACTATGTGGTTGCACGGTCCAAGTTTCAGCTGTTTACTACTTAATCATGTAACGGTTACCATGGATTAACCAGTTATTATTATAAAACTTTATTATTAGGCGAGACACTTTTACCCCTCTTGTTTAAGTGTCTAACTTGAATTGTAGGATTGATACAAACAAAGCGTCCCAGTGAGGACACCGCTAACCTTCCCATGAGGTTATCCTGGATATCAGGAAGTCTGTGCTACCTTTGTTTTCTCTGTTCATGTCATGGTTTAGTTACAGAAATGGTCTTAAATATGTGTGTTAGGTGCTAATATTTACAATACAGCAGTAACAGTTGTTTCAAAAAGAGAAAAGTAACTAGCAAAACTAGTAAAAAAAAATGTGCAAGCAGTGATTTAATGTTGATATGAGACTGAAATTCAGTACACATGCTTAAAGTCATAGAGACAGCATCCTTCACTTCACATTTACTGTATGTAGGTCTCAGGGAGCACTTACAAATATGACATAAATGTAAAATAAAATACAAAAATTATATTGGAAAAAGGTTACTTTTATGGAACATGTTGAAATTGATTTTAAAAAAAGCCAAATTTAAGTGTTGTTCATCGTTGTTATCATCAGCAGTTATCATTTAACTTGTTAAATCACATTGAATTCAGTCACAGGTGCTTTGTTTTGAAAAATGTTTTGTTCGATAACATTTTGTAATGTATATTGTGTTGTCTATGTATTTGTGGTGACATTGGAAATCACATGCTGGTCATCTGTTTTAAGTATCAGCTATAAAATGTGCATTAATGTATCATTTAAATCGTGTATGACAATTGTGTATATCATTGTGTGAAACACGAACGTTTCTTAAAAATGCTTTGTGAAGTTGTTTTTCCTGTTCAAACAGCCAAACATGGTAATGAGCAAAAGTGAAACCCAGCTAGTTATGCATAATTCAATTTTGCACAATGGGCCCTAGAGGAGCCACCCTTTGCCTATATCTGAATGCAGTAGTTCATGTTCTGTAGTCTTTGTGGAAGGGGACTAAATGTGGGAAATTTACTGCACACTGCATGCCTGAACCTGCCATAAAAGTTTAAATGTTGAGATCTGGTCAGTGGAAGGTGCCAGACGTCTGAGTGTCTGTAAGGATATCATCATACTGTAATACATGAACATCATGAAGGAGGAGTGTCATCAGTCCCAGATAATGGAAGTCAGTAAAGTGTTTCTTTTCACAGTCTCCTAATTTTTTTACATTACTTTGTACAAAAAATACAAATAATAGTAATTTTAAGTTAATTTCATGCCTTCTATATGTACAAATGTAGCTGAATTCTAAGCTGTGTATTGCATTATGCCATATACTGGTACGGAAAGTATTCAGACCCCCTTTAATTTTTCACTGTTTGTTATATTGCAGCCATTTAAGTTACACACAGCACCCCATTTTGACAGAAAAACAGAATTGTTGACATTTTTGCAGATGTTTTAAAAAAGAAAAAACTTAAATAATAATACTTTCCGTACCCACTGTATATACATATTAGTGCTTTCAAATTATTAATTGTTACTATTAATCGCTTCCAAAATATACATACATATACATACATAAACTTTATGTATATATACTGTATATAAATAAATTCATATAATGTATAAACACATTCATATATATATATATATATATATAATTTATGTTTATCTGTTAAAGTCTACTTTATCTAATAGTACTCATATAAGTATTAAAATACATAATTTACAATAAAATGTAATATTATATGTACATAGATTAAAATAGGCTCCATGATGGATAAATGGATGACATTTATGCGTAAAGTTAATTTATTATTATATATATACACACATATATATGTATTTTTATAGTTATATTTATACACTGTGGGTGTATAGGTTATAATATATTATTTATACATACGTTTTTACGTACGTATTTTAAGTCCATTAAATCCCTATAAATCGCCATATATTATTGTCATTTTAATTGGTTATAGCAGAATTCTACATGAGACGTTCTGAATTTCCAAATGTAGCTCTGTTCATTTGTGGTGACGTTTATGTAACTAGATTAATAATCAAGCACTATAAGTATATAGAAAAATTAAGGTCATAAACCACGCGATCATCAGTATAATTATGTTTACTGAAATTTTATGCCCTAGTAAGGGAAGATGAGTTGTAAGGTGACGAACATGTTAATAAAAGAGGCGGAGCTCCGGCGAATGACGCGTGTGCGTGAGGATCACGTGATTCAGTGAAGCGCTGTCACATAAACATTTCCCTGCACACAGCTGTTTGACTATTAACAGCGGTAATGCCTATCTTTCGACAGATTGACACATTACGAATAGACTGTAAATCAGCCTAAATGAGCGTTTTGTGGGAAGAACACGCGGTTTGTAAGAGAGCAGCGTGATGGAGGAGAGATAGAGATCTGATAGCCACTCCTGCTGTCACCTACACACTGAGTATTCACTATTACTACTCGCACAGTGGATGGGATGCATGGGCTGTGACCTCCTCTTCATGCATATATATCGTCCTCCTAACCAGGAGCAGCAATTTGTCCAGAGAAAGGTAAAACGAGGCTGCGTTTGGAGGCCGCTTACTCACTTACCGGAGCAGATGGGTTAAGCAGTTAATATAGAAACAGTGCATTGTTCTCTTTCTTTTTATTTTACTGTGCTTTATTGGTCCGACAAACGTTACATTTGTATCGCCAAAGCATTTGCAGCATAGCTGTGTACAATTAGAAAAATGCCTGTGTAAAGTAAAAATAGCAAGTACTGCTCCAGCAACACATATTCAAGTATTTTCTAAAGTGTCTTTCCGTTCCTGATGAGAATTAGAATTAATAGAATATAATTATTTATATTATTTATTGTTATTATTATTATATTATTATTTATACAAAAGCTTATAAATATTGACCAATAGAGGCGCCGTCAGCAAATTAAATTGATATTGATATTGAACAAAAAAAAGGGTATTGCATATGGCCCAAACTTTTCAGTTACCTCAAAACTTTTTTTTTTTTTTGCCAAAATTACTGCATTTTATTATAACATTTAAAATGGCTTACAACCAATATGACTTATTGGACAAAGTTCAAAGCTTCAAAAGATGTAAGAAGTAAAAATAAATAAATAAATATGGAAGCCAATGTAAATGTTGCTTCAGAAAATTAAAACTAGTGGAATATATTTGCGTGGAAATTTAAAGCAATTATTATGACCGACTGAAGCAGACCAGATTTTGAGATTCAATAGATCGATAGATTGATGTTGCATTCTAAGAATTTCCTTTGAATAAAAAATGATTTGTGTAGTATAAAACTTGCTGGAAAGCCAAAGTAGGCTCATGTGTAAATCGGAAGCACTTTTGAGTTGATTCTTTTTAGTGAATCGGTTCAGTTGACTCATTCATATATCATTTGGAATGATTCATTCGCAAATTAAACTTAATTTGAATTTATTAATGTGATATATTAATTGAATATATATGAAATATTCATATCCAGTAATAAACAACAACAGGAAAGGTCATGGAAACTGTTTAAAAGTGTGGGAACCTGGTCTCAAAATAGAGTTTGTAGTTCATTACACACTAAAGTTACACACTTTGCATTTGAGACAGTCTGCGTTCAACCTTCTCCTGTATAAGCAGCAGATGTGTGTCATCTTGGCAGGCCAGTGTCTTTAAATCTATTCCATCCAATAAGCTCAGGTTGGTATGATAGAAACCAGATGGACTTAGGCTAATGTTCCTAATCCCCTCTTACATGGCTCTCATGGCCCTCGGACAACAAGGTGAACGGCCCTGTCCCATGGTGTTGTTCTCAGATCAGATGGATGCCGGTGTGCCACCCCCTGCCTCGATTCACTCTAGATTTAGTCCGGTGGTAATTAATCTTGTGAACAGGTCTGTATTTTACACCTCGATTCTCCTCAGGGACCTGCAAAGATCAGTGTCGCTGGAAGCAACAGACCTTCATGTGATCAGCTCATGTTCTGAATAGTAATTTGTGGGAAAATCACTTGATATCTGTGTCAATCTTGTTTTTTTTTTCTCTCCTCTCTCCCCTATTTGATTCAGTGGTTTTGAGTGGTGGCTGTGTTAGAGATGTATTCGCCACAGAGGAAGGACTTTGTCTCTCTGACGCTGGGAGACCAACACAACCGCAGCTACACCAACGGCAAGCACCGGAGACAGTCCTGCTGGAGGGTTAGTGCTTGGGTATTTTCTTCTTAAAATGGCATTTACCTTGTATTGCAGGACAGAATATGTATTGTTCATTCATTAACAGATGGCTTATGGCTTCTGCCTCTATATTTGTTTGTATTAATAAGTCCCATTTCCCTCTCTGCGAGTCTTGTCTATTTAATATTCTGAGAAAAAATGCTGGCACTGTAGTTGTCATGTGCTGTCTTAGGAAACCACAGGTGTGCTTATTTTCCTCTTTTATTTAATCTACTAATTACTCCATTATCTCCAAAAAGCAGACATGCACTCCCTGCTTAGCCGAAACATGTGCTTTTAGTTTCAAAAAAACCTTTTAGTTTAAAACTTCATCACTTAAAGGAACCATTCACCAAAAAATGAAAACTGGTTTTAATAACCATAATGTTTGTATAAACCAATGCTTGGGAACCCAGAAGGAGAATCTTGTTAATGCAGCAGCGTCGTCATTTAAACTTTTATTAGTTAGGTTGATTAAATTATAAAAAGGTCTGAGAGAAAACTTAAAGGGGTTAAATAATTTTTGCTGTTTCCATGTAACTGTTTTTTAGTGCTATGTTTGGCAGTCATTGCAATTGCCACATCGAGCCATCAAATATAAAATTGCTGCACTTTCCTCCAATTGTCCTTGAATTGTTTATGTGTGTTTTTGGCAGAAATGGAAGCAGCTGTCTAGGCTTCAGCGCAGTCTGATTCTTTTCCTGCTTGCCTTCCTGTTCATCTGTGGGATTCTTTCCTATCCCAGCCTGGCGGAGCAGTGGAGAGGTACGTCATACAACCACCTTTAATAAAATTTCATTGGATATGAAAGGTGAAAACACCAAAGTTGGATCCTCTTCCTATTTATAATAGGTTTTTGTATTAATAATTCACATGGGATGTACTTCTGTCTGTTCTCCAGGACTCTCTGATAGATCGTTGAAGGAGGACTGGATTGAAATGGATAACCGAGGTCTCAGGCCCATTCCTCCGGGCCTCGTCCCAAAGATCCCGCCAGGAGTTGTCCCGGGGGTCCAGGACATCCCACCAGAAGTGATGCCAGAGATTCAAAGACCAAGCGTTCCATTACTTCCCAAACCTCCAGCCATGGTTAGCAGGAATGCTTCTCATACATTAAATATATGCACAATAGTTTATTGTTCACTTCATCATTCAAAAAACAAAGGCTTTTTAGAGCTCCTGCTGTGCAATAGTTTCTTAAATCAGTATTATTTTATTAATAAATTAAAATTATGCAAAAATTACAGGTGCTTCTAAATTCCAACCAAAAGTTAAAAAAAAAAAAAAAAATTGTATATTATTGTTAAATATTTCTAAGCACAAAATTAAAACATTATATTTTTATTATTTAATTAATTAATATCAATAGCAATAAAGAAAATAATAAAATATACCAAAATGTTAAATAAATATGTGTTAAAAATATAAAAATTGTGATTGAATTTAAAACAATTATTAATATTATTATTATAGATAAATATGATTTATATCAGCATTATTATATTTCTATTTTTAAAAAGCTACAACTGTTTCTAAATTCAAAATAAAATGATATCAAAAGTGACAATGATAATAAAAGGGGATTAAGATACAAAAGATACAAACGTAAATACAAAATAAATACAAATCAGTAAATTATTATTAATAATAATAAAGAAAATAATAAAACAAATCTAACTTCAAAATAAAGACAAATATTATGTTAATATTTATATATTTTTATATTTTGATAAAGTAAACCACAATCTAAGCACATTAATTCTCCTTCCTCATAAGTTATTAAATTCTTCACCTACTCCTGTCTTTTTATGTTGGGTGGTTGGAATCTGCAGAGGAAGCCACCTAGCAAGCGTGGTCCTCCAGTCCTCCAGAAGCGAGGGAATGTGTCAGACTGGCAGGTGAAAGATGTAGAAGAAGCGACGCACAAGAGAGATGAAGACGGAGGGAAAGAAGCAAAAACAGTCATCAGGTTTGGCTTAATACATTCAAGAACTTCAAGGCCAAGGCCATTTTCTATGAGAGTTTTGATAGTGACGATTTACCTTGGATTATACATTGACATTTATTTGTTGTTGACTTAGTATTTAACCTTTTGAGTAAGTAGAGGAATTAAAGCTCAGACAGTAATTCTGACTTTCATTGGCGCTTATTGTTATTAGAAAGCGTGCTGAAAATATCGCCTTGTTTGTTCCACAGAAGAAGAAAAGAAATGTGAGTGAGTAAATATTTTTCATTTTAGGATAAACTCTCCTTTTTAAGAAAGTGCAGAGCTAATACACATCAGACAAACACTCCTGTGCCGTGCTCGATCCCTAGGGAAGAGTTTATTAACAGTTGAGCTGGTAACACAGCGGTTTTGAAGTGAGTTGTGATGAGCTTTCATTTCCTCCAGCTGTGTCCTGTTACAGGACTCCACCTCCCGCTCGTGTGTAATTGTGGGTATAATCGTGAGGCGTGTGGGAGGAATCGGTGCGATTACGGGTGCTGAATCTCTGGGTTGGATCTTAGATAAACTGCTGTCATAACTGATGGCAGTTTTTGGATTCCTAGCTGGCGTGGGGCAATGATCGAAGCGGAGCAGGGGACGGAGATTCAGTCCACTGCCCATGGAAAAGAAGGAACCATAGCTGATGCCGAGGAAGCTGCCAGCTTAAAACAAGGTATAAGAATTCATCCTGTAATTTGAGGCATTTGAGCATGCAAAGGTTTGACTTGTGCTGAAGATCAGCTGTCACAGACATGTGAATCTGTATCATTCTGTGTCAGTCACAGTGAAGGCCGTGGATCGAGCGGAGGCAGTGAGGGAGGCCTTCAGGCACGCATGGAAGGGCTATAAAGCCTTTGCGTGGGGTCATGATGAACTGAAGCCCCTATCGAAGACCCATGGAGAGTGGTTTGGCCTGGGCCTAACTCTGATTGATGCACTGGACACCATGTGGATCCTGGGACTGAAAGACGGTGAGTCTTATAATCGCAACCCAGATGTTGATTTTAGTGACCATTTTATTTATTCACATTTTCTTTTTACTGTATAAAGGTCACAGAGTTGGATTTGTTTGGATCTTTTTTATTTTTTACTACCTTTTAGATTTTTTTTTTTTTGTTTGTTTTCACTACCTTCATAGATGCCTTTACCCCTGTCTTTTAATCTGAAGGCCAATTCACACTGTACAGACAAATGCCAACAAACATCACCAAACAAGTTGAAACTGATGATCCTGTAACCACAATCAAAATTTTACTGTTATTAATTCTACACCTGAAAAGACAGCTAGTAAAAAAAAAATGAGAGGCCATGAATGAAAAACCGTTTAAGTAAAATAAGTACATCATCATGACAAGACTTTGTGGCGACATCAGATTACTTTAGTTTGTTGTCATTTGTGGGAAAACCCTTTCACACTGCTCAGACTTTCCACTACCCAACTAACACAGATAAAAAAGCATGTTCAGTCGGGTGGAAAAAAAAAAAACCCTTCCAACCAACGGCTACAGCAGTAATCCACTGATCCAACAAATTTGTCTCTTGGAGTTGGTTGGAGTTTGTCTGTTCGGTGTGAATTGGCCTTTAGAATAGGAAATTCCTTTCATAAAAATCCTTATTTGCTGTGTGAAAAAGTGGATCAAAAACAAGGACAGGTTTTAGGACAACTTTGAAGAAAGGTTTTGATCCGCTTCAAATGTTGACTACTTTATTCTTTATATGAAATACTGTATTAGACTTGGAGGTTTAACGTTTGTTAAATTACAGTATGCAAATGACAGAAATCAAACATTTCCTTTGTTGGACATTTTGAATAAACTTGAGAGTGTGTTTTGAGAAGGGTCCAAAATATGAAGAAACACACATGAACAAATATATATTAACCAACAAAAACTACAAATAATATTTTTCCTGTATGTATTTTGTATTTTCTTCTCTCTCTCTTTCTGTAATAGAGTTCGCGGAGGCCAAGAAGTGGGTTGAGACAGAACTATCCTTTTCCAAGAATGTGGATGTGAATCTTTTTGAGAGCACCATCCGTATATTGGGGGGTCTCTTGAGCACATACCACCTGACCGAAGACGCTCTCTTCCTGGATAAAGCTGTAAGTACTCAGAGTAGTATCTCTATCACTGGTTTTTATCCTAATAAATGCAAAGTATAGCTTTAAAGGTTAAAGTCATGTGATGTGTGTGGACTACAGAACTCAATACATTAGGTGCGTTCGAGATGCACTACACTAGCCTGCCACCGGCTGGCGAGAGCAACCCCTTGCAGTCGAGTAAAGACACGGCCGTCAGGTCTGACACTTATAGGTTTCCGTGGTGATCTTAATGTAATGCAATATGGCGTTTATTATTTGTATCTTTGTTTTGTAATTCCCACTGGCCCTTGTCTATCATGACCTCCCAATAATCCCCATTCACTGATTGGCTGTATCTCTCTCTCTCCTCTCCACCTGTAGCTGGTGTGCGGTGAGCGCACTGGCGCCGTTGTCCTGTGGCAGCCGTCGCATCATCCGAGTGGATGCTGCACACTGGTGGTGGTTGAGGAGAGACCCCCCCACATGATTGTAAAGCACTTTGGGTGTATGACAATACACAGTAAAGCCCTTTATAAATGCGCCATTCATTCATTCATTCATTCATTCATAACTATCACAAGTTTCTCTAGATACTGTTACATGCAGCACCATAATTTCAAACAAATTATATTTAAAGCCTGTCTTCTGAGAAATACGGAGAATATTGCTATAAATTGTAGCAACTCCGCCTCCTTTGCCTTTCGGACGTGGCTCATTTTTATAGCTGTAAACCTGGGGTGTAGACTCATTTAAGTAAGGAATAATTGACTACGGGCCGTTGAATTATTAGAAAAATAATGCACACCCGAGGTGGTGATGCGGCCACAACGCAAAGCTTATACTACGGTTGCTACACCTCAAGACATCGATCAGATGATATATATCATCCGTTTTTTCTACTTAACCCTTTCATGCATGGTGTCCATTACAGTGGAAACACATTCAAACACCATTTAAAAGCACAAGGTTTGCAATATATACTCCAAACCACCATGGGGGTGTCTTCTAAATCC
>JAUMHP010000078.1:5266967-5294711 GCA_032361065.1 Enteromius trimaculatus | reverse complement strand
ATATACACACACATTATTTTATGCTAGTCTAACATTAGTAATTTTTCATCTAATATTTATATTTTATTTCATTTCAGCTTCATTTCAATTAATTAAAATGTGTTTTAATAGTTGTACATGTTTAATCATTAGATATTTAATAGGTTTATATAAAATGTATAATATTTTATATATTTTATACAGTTATAAAATATTATAAAATAATTTATATATAAGATATATATTATTATATATAAGTGTTAAATATAACCTTGAGAGAACTTCAAATTCATCTCTTTTATCATATGGTACATTGCAATTCAGCTTTTAAGCAGTTTAGGGGATTTTTTTTTTTTGACAAAATAATATAGAATTTTCCACTTATCTGTAATAAGCCATAAAAAATTGGCTGGTTTATCTCATTCAAAAGCATTTCAGTGCTAAAATGAACCCAGACTTGACTTCTTTACTCCCTTCCTGTCCCAGGTCCCCAGTGGGGGCTACACCTCCATAGGTAATGTCCGTGACCCTGTGAATCCTGTGCCCAGAGACAAGATGGAGAGTTTCTTCCTGGGCGAGACACTGAAGTATCTCTTCCTCCTGTTCTCTGACGACAATGATCTGGTCAGTCTGGATAAGTACGTCTTCAACACCGAGGCCCATCCCCTACCCATATGGCCCTCCACCTCATGAGGGTGGAGGCCAGAATTATGCTAATCCTCACTTGATGTTGGCTTCAACAGGAAATAATGCAAGCTTCCATAGGAAGTGACCCCTCAGAGTTTCTCTGCGGGAATGTTTCTGCTGTGAACTGAGGTGGCGAGTTACGCACCGATCTTTAACTGAGCTTTATTTCAATGCGGTGAGACTCTTCATTCACCCATAAGAACAGACTCGGTGGCAGTTTTACACATTATAGGGTGGTGAAATGCCAGAAATATTGTTTCCACTTTGTACTTTAAACTTCACTTACCTTTGAGCTCATGGGACGCCTGCAACGTGTGACACTCTTGCATGTTGGACAAGCCTGTTCAGCCGCCGCAATATTTGGGACAGAAAATCAAACCGTAAATCACACACTGTGAAAAACCCCAAGCACTTTGTGAATTGAAGACTCCTTTTTTTTTTTTGTTCTTTCTATGTGTGCAGATGGATGCTCTCGATGTGAGTGGCTCACCTTTATTTTTGCAGGCTGTTACAAAAGGACTCAAAAGTGACAATTTCTAAATGTTTCCCTTCTGTGCGAGTCCGGAGGATGCGTTGGGGAACATACGGAGCACTTTTCAGATCATCATCGTGAGATTTATTTGGGAACCCTCTGGGATTGTGTATTTTTCTGTTATTTATGTTGACTTTAGTGGGCGTGCTTCAGTGAACGCTAATGATTTGATGTATTGGATGCCGCCCGGAGCTCTGCCTGAATTGCTGCACTGTAGATTTACTTTATTATTTACACATTTCCGAAGCCGTTGTGTGGCGCTGGATGCTGTGATGCTACATTTAGCTGAACTGCAATCAGGTGTGTATAGGTTTTCATTTATCCATTCGAATTTCACTGCAAATCTACACTGAAAATGGATAAACAGTGTCTGATCGACTGTCAAAACCACGTGATAATAAAGCTACAGAATTTCCCTTGTCATATTAGAGCACAGCGGATGCTGCCATCTGTTTCAATATGTTAAATGATTGTAAACATTAAATGAATCACGCACCCAGAAATGAAATGAAAACACCATTTACTTTACACAAACCTGAATTACTTTCTTCCTGGGCAATTCATTTCTTCTTTCTGTGTTTTGAGAAAGAAAGTCTTACAGGTTTGGAATACCCCAGACATTTCTTTTTTGGTGAACTGTTACTTTAAGGTTGATAAACGTAGTCTGATATTTCCATTTAAAAAAACCTTGGGAAACTCCAAGTGCGTATCACCTGTTTATCTGTGCCGTCAAGTGTTTGTTTCTCCTATCATCTCATCTGTCTTTGCTCAAACAGCAGTCATCCAATCACAACACTCCGGCTTTTCGGAAGCTGTCGGACCAGCGCAAAATAATCCTTCATCTGAAACAATCCATTTTCAGGGTGATTGACATTTGCATTACAATGTGTCTTTTCCATGTCACATTGCTCTTGCTGCTTCTGGTGATACGGCGTCAAAATCTGCATCGCTTGTGCCTTTCGATTTATAGAATGCGGAGTGATCGTATGATAATGAGAGATTTCTCCCTGATTGCTTCTCTGGTCTCTTTGCTGCAATCAGCGGTTTGTGATTACCGTTTGTGCGAGCGAGCGAGTGGTAAATGAAGGAGCCCCGGAGTGGACACAGATCTGATGAGGGTTTGTGAAGGTCAGGTTGTGTTCGAAGTATTAATATCCAGCACAGCTGAGCTGTTTTTCATAATGATAAAGATACGAGTAGGTATCTGAGGTTGTTATGAAGCATAAAGACAAAACATTTACTAAACTAATATAATTGTTAAAACAATAGTTCACCCAAAAGTGAAAATCTGATGAGAATTTACTCACCCTCAGGCAATCCAAGATGTAATTGACTTTGTGTCTTCAGGAGAATAGATTTGGAGAAATTTAGCATTACGTTGTTTACTCACCAATAGATTGTGTGCAGTGAATGGGTGCCGTCAAAACGAGAGCTGATACTACCATCAGTTATCCACATAACTCTTAGCCATCATCAAGAAATTACAACCTTATTGCTTCCAGCTAAAATATGATTACTCTATACATATTTTTGCTTTCTTCAGTAAAAAAAAAGTATTTTCTGAATCAGGAGAGAAACATGCACAGTTCATAAGCCACAACATGTCTGTAATTTCTTCTACTGGAGGAAGCATTAGTATGGATTATAGACTCATATTTTAGCCAGAAGCAATGGTTTTAAAGTAAATTTATTATTGCATTATTGATGGTTGTAAAAACTATCATTCTAAAAGCACCGTTCACTTCAGTGAATCTAATAGTCAGCAACTGATGCGATGCTGTTGAAGACACAAACTCTACATCTTGGATGGCCTGAGGGTACATTATATGGAGATTTTCATCTTTGGGTGAACTATTCTTTTAATAGCTATTCCCTCTTTTGGGTTTTACTTGCCTTAATTATTAATTTTTGTTTTATTTTATTCATTTGTTTTATTTCTCAACATTGTTATGTACTGAAATGAAAACTTAACAGTTCATCACACGCCATTTCAATGTGCCACCTTTGAGATTTCATATTATACAATGTGCATTTCTACAATTTCGTAACAAAAGGGAGCTCATTCTAGTTGTGATTATGCATACTTTTTCATGTTAATTAAATTATGCATAATATTACATATTCATCATTTAAAATCCATGAGAAAAAAAAAATGCTATCCTGCCAAAAGATGTTGAATATTGTAAGCATTGCCCTTGTAAATACTATTTGAAAAATCTGCCTTGCTTTATTTTCTTCATCAGCGTTTTGGCTTGTGTTCCTGTAACAGTATCCTTAAAACAAGATGCATATTAATTGAAAAGCAATACTGCTTGGCGTAAAAAGTCATATTCTTGTAAAACAAATCAACATTAACAGCATTAAACTGCAATTTTGCTTCTCAAGTAAGTTCTTGTTTTAAGGATGTTTATTACTGGAAAACAAAATGAAACTTCTGTCGAAGTAAGATGTGTTGGTTTTAGAAGCACATTTGTTTTTTGTTGTTGTATTTGCACTACAGTTGAAGTACAACTTTTTTGTGTATCGTCTTGTACATATTCCTACATTAACAGCATATAACAAAAATAAAACCGACAAGCAGGAGTTGTCCGAGTTTTTTTTTTTTTTTTAATGAATGCAGCGATATGTTTCCGCTGACAAACTTCAAATCAGTGCAAGCAGTACAGCTCCTGACATCTGCTCAGATCCGTAGCTCAGCCATGCACACGTTATCTCTGATCCCACTTGGATGCCCATCGCAACCAGGGCAGAAACAGCACTGTGAGAATTTACAATTTCCGCTGTGAACATTTTCTGTTGCTGACTTGTATGAGGGTTTTCAGTCTTGCACTTTCTTGGTTGCCGATGTGAAGAAATAGGACTCCTGACCTGTCTCCAGAATGTCATGTTCGCTCATGCATTTATGATAGAGAACTGCTACACAGAAGTCTTGTTTTCTAAAAACGTCTAAACATCCTTTAAAATACTTTTTTTTGGCCAATCCCACACAAATCTATCCACTTGTTTGCCTCTAAATTACTTGGTCCAGCTGAGAAATACTGACCTGATTTGGTTAAATTTGTTCCCAGAGTTCACAGCTTGAGCATGGCCAATTTTCTGCATGATGGTGAAGTGTGACAGGCCCACGGCCGTTACATCTCCAGTGTTGAGAAACTGCTGTATAATTGCTTCCCTTCTCATCAGGAATGTTCCTGCCTCTTCAAACACCATGGCCTCTGTTGGTTCCACTGAGAAAAGGGCACCAAATTAAAGGAAGATGACATTTGTCTTGTAAGTTCAGCCGTATAAATTGAGTGAATGCTGGAGCGTTAATTGGATGTAGTTGTTTTGTTTTTATGAATTTCATAATGTGGTTGATGTCTCGTATGTGTTTGTTTGCTTTGTCATGTCAACTTCTATTATATATCAAGCTCCCAAAACCAAAATACGAACCTTTCATAACCCATAATAGGGTCACTTGAATGAAAGGACTGTGTTACGTGTGATGTTTTGATCAGCTTTTTGTGCTCTCATTCTGACGGCACCCATTCACTACAGAGGATCCATTCATGAGCAAGAGATTTAATTCTAAATTCAAATGAAGAAACAAACTCATCTAACGTTACATCTTAGATGGCATGAGGGTCAGTCATTTATCATTTTTGGGTGAACCATTGCTTTAAAAAAAGCTCTATTGAGTATAAAAAAGTAGTTCCATAGTCAGGTTATTGTATACTTTTAATGATATATAAATGGATGGATAGATAGATATAAATGGTTTGCTCTGGGTTACCTTCATCTGAGTGGAACACAGGCACTTAACCAGGAAAGGGAATTATTTGGCATTCTAATGGTCCGTCCCTTAATAGCGACAGCTAAATGTCCTCATTAAAGTGATAAATGCTCATGTTAGCCAGAGGTTTACAGCTGTTTGGGTGTGTTGAGAGAGAGTTAAGTAAACCCTAGAGCGCGGTTAGGAGGAAAACTAAATTCCGCCAGTATTCCAGCTGGCTTGGGTTTTGGGAAATCCATGTGGAGCTGAGGGTGAAACGAGGTATATATAGTGAAAGCTTGCAAACTGTCTGAAAGCCCTGGGGTAAAAGAGCTGAACTCTGAAGGATCCTTTTTAAACGTCAGGGGCGGGGGGTAGATTCATTGGTAGCGTGGAAGTAAACTTTACAGCTTATTTACATTGTTCTCTTTGACAAGTAAGAAAGAGCACAAAAGAAGATGTTGGTATAAGCAAAGCTGACGGTAGCTATCCATTTAAGTTTCCTTGATTTCAAACACACTTCACATCTCTGCTCCGCAAAACGCAAAATCTCCCTTTATTGTGAGTTCAGAATTATATGCATTAATTCGGTTTCCACTCAGTAAATTGTCAGGAACGATTAACAGAAGGATAAAGATGATCAATTTTGGTGTCCTTCTGGGAGTGAGCGTTAATGGGCAACTAGCACTCGTAAAAAGGTTTTCGGATATTAAAATGGGAATTTTCCAGACAGAGAGAGGAGGAGGTGTTTTTAGACTTCAAGGTGAATGGAAAGAATGAGAAGGACCGAATGAGAATCGGAGACTGACAGCAAGACGGAGGGTGATGTTTTCCACTGCCATATAAGGAGGTGGAAATGACTCTAAAAATCAGTTAACTCATGCAGTGAAGCACCGACTTCCTCCTCCTGGTACAGGTACCGGTTTTATCTGAAGAAGGCCTTTGGAGCGTGGGCTAAATGCGTCACACACGGTCCCCGGTGGTCTGACAGCAGCTCCACAGGGACGGCCTGTCGGACTGACGATTATAAGCTAAGGATAAACACACAGCCGCTCTCAGCTGAACTGGGAGCGCGCGCTAAAATGAGCTGACAGGTGCGTGCGTGGTGCGCCCACGCCATTCGTTCTTTGAAAGAGCTCCAGCTAGACCCATAAGACAAAGACAGGTGATGTGGACTGACATCCATAATAAAAGGGAAGTTCACCATCAGATTAGAGCGGCTCAGGCAATACCAAGAACAGCATCAGTATGCCTGGTGCATATTGTTTTGGCTATAACACTTGCTGATTAAAAAAGAAGCCTTTGGACTTCATATATTCAGCAGGTGCTTTAAAATTTTGCGCTGTGAAAGAAATGTTAAATTTGTTGTGCTCCATATATTACGACTTTTGCCTTCAACGTGTGTGCAAAATTGCGTCACGCTCTGTCTGTGTGGAGCAGGGACAGAATTTTCTGGAGAGGTTGATGTGTAAATTAATATTATTGATCAATACTTGTCAAAATATGCGACCCAAATGGGTTAAAACCAGTAAAAAATAATTTAATTAAAAAAACTATTAGAGTCATATCATACAGTAAGAGGCACTGCAGTAATTTCAGTTTATTAATTATCACGAAGGTACTGCATATTAACAGACAGATTGATAAAAATAATAGCTATTGCTATTGTTAATTTTTTTATACCCACTTTAGTAGAGCCTAACAATCATGATAACATGTTTAAAGCATATTTTCATGATGCAAAAAATTAGATTACACCCCTTTGATAATTCCCTTGGGTGCCATCTTCACACACATTCCATTATTTTTCACGGGCCTTTGACTCATACCTCCACAGACTGAGTATTCCTTTGCTAAAGGTGCATATGGGGCTTCAAGAGCATGCTCTCCTGATTGCAAAGTGAGCTAATTTCACATGAGACTCATTAATTGTTGCCTTGTGCATAACAAAAGCTTTAATAAGTGCTGTGAGTGCATTCCAACAAGTCGTTTCCTTGTCCCTATTAATTCCATGCCATGAGGCAAGTTCCAAATTAAGCATCTTGTCTGTTTGCTATTTCAATGACTGCTTTTTAAAAGAGAGCAAAGCAAAGGTCACTTGAAATCCTAAAGGAAGAGGTTGAGTAGCCGAAAGCTATTTGTCTGAGAGGCATGGCTGGGATGGTAAGGTAAGGTTTCTATGTCTAGAGAGCAGCCCTGCAGCTGTGAATAACACTCTGCATGTAGTAATACTCTCACAGGCTCTTAACAGATGTATATGCGGGAAAGTCCAACCCACGCTAATGGAGCCCATACCGAAGAACCTAAAGGTTCTGGGCCTCGCTGCCATTTCCATATGATACATGCTGGGAAACAGAGACGGGGAAATGGCTGAGTATGTGCTACCTCTTAACCCGTACTCACAAAGTGAGTTTTAACAATACAGACGGATTTCATTTTCATAAGTTTCTATTGTTTTTGGCCATTTCTGAGGCGTATATGAATTTTTCAGGATGGGAGAAATATCGATTGTCTGATGCATAGCAATTGTCTCTTGATTCTGAATCGATTTTGAAAACTGACTTGCTTAAGGACATGATAAATCATCTAAAATGTTTAAATAGATCTGTGCGGTAGTAATATTAATGCATTAATAATAATCTAACAGCAGTAATGCGGAGGAAAAAAGGAAAAAAATCCCTCACTGTTAGAGCTAGCAAGATTAGTTTGTTAATACAGTGATTCTTAAAATAGGTAATTGTTTTGATTTATTATAAACTTGTAATTATTGTCATTCATCTGTATAATGTATTATTCAGTTTATCATGTGTTTTTAAAAATTGATTAATTTCATTATTTTTATATAAAATGTATTTATACATTGTTTAAGCGGCATTATTTCTGAAACATTTTAATTGGATACTTTTGTTTCATAAATAAATTTAAATAGAACATTTCAATTCCATGCAATGGAATGTTTCTTTAATGTTTGCATAACTAAGAATAAAAACAAATTTGAAAACTACGTGTCGGCTGAACTTTCTTAGAACATATTTTTGGGAGTTGGTTGAGAATCTCCTACTGTAACTTATTTAAAAAGCTTTAAAGCACCTCGGGAGACATGCCACTCAGTTTAATAAGGACAGAAATTGTACAGACAGTCAGAATGTGGCAAACCAATAAAGGTCAAGGGTGTGCGGGAGAAAAGTGGTCACTGGATAGCTGTTAAGGAGGTTGGAAACTTCATCCTCGGCCATTTGGCTGTTTTTGCTGCAAATTGCTCTCTCTGCTGAGAATTAGACATGCAGAGTCCCCACATAACCCTCCTCTGAGGACACGGTGTTGGAGCGCTGCCATTTTTGAGATGCTGATAATTTGTATTACAAAGTGATAATGTTTATGTCCTACAGTATGGTGGTGGTTTAAAGCCATTAAAGAGAGCTGATTACACTTTTTCTGAACAAAAGTGAAGACGCAGCACAAGCAATCAATTCTTGTCA
Source organism: Enteromius trimaculatus (assembly GCA_032361065.1). Classification (NCBI taxonomy): domain Eukaryota; kingdom Metazoa; phylum Chordata; class Actinopteri; order Cypriniformes; family Cyprinidae; genus Enteromius; species Enteromius trimaculatus. The sequence continues at coordinate 5,286,283 of JAUMHP010000078.1, read as the reverse complement.
TTATAACTTTAATGGTATTTGTTACCACAAACTGTTAGATCAATACAAATGAAGAAACTTCGTGGCATCCTATATACAAGCTGTAATGTGAAGTTGCTTTGCTGCAAGCATTCACTTCAAGATGGGATGAAATGAAAAGCGTTTTCTTTTTTTTTTTTTTGCATTGATAATATTACATGGGAGTAATGCTGTTTTTTCTTTGTTTTTTTTATGCCTTTCCAGGTCAATAACAGACCTCCGTGTTTTATGGACTGAATATTTTCGCCAAGCTTCATGTCAGGCTATGGCAGGAAAATGGATGAATGAAGACATTGTATGTAAGAATGACAATGAAATATAACATAATAGCGGTGCAACATATAACATAGAGAATGGCACTAGCAGCTGGGAACTGTGGCAGGTCTCCCTGATGCTACAGTAAATAATGAACAATAAATATAACAGGTAATAAAAAAACGGTTATGAATATAATGCTACAATGAAAAATTGCAACTTGCAGAAGCACACAGTTCAAAATGATAAATGTGTCTATTTATCTATCTATCTATCTATCTATCTATCTATCTATCTATCTATCTATCTATCTATCTATCTATCTATCTATCTATCTACCCAAATGTATTTTTATTAACTTAAATCAAGAACAAAAGGTCCCACTTTATATTAAGTGGCCTTAACTACTATGTACTTATACATTTAAATGAATAATTTAATAAAATGCATTTATTGTTTACATACATGTAATACATAAAGTGATATAAAGTGGGACCCAAATTTCTGTATTTATTTATTGCATAAACTTAACTTTGCCTAATTAGCTTAAACTTCAGATTAAAGCTTACTTTCATTAGAATTAGTTATGTGTTTCTTTAAGGATGTTTAGATATTAATACTATACAAATATACTAAAAATAGTATTTATGCTTTATTTGTCCATACACTGCAAAATATATTCAATTTTGCTGTAAAAAAGTTTTACACTAGACAACTATGCCTATCAGATTCATTGTACTGTACCATACCAAGTGATGCAGCATATTAGGATATTGACTTTTAACACCGTATATCAAAAAGCACCTTGTTTATCCTAAACTGCCTGGAGGACAAATACATTAAGGTTGAAAATAAGAGACAGCGCCCATTCCAAAGAAACAGATCAGTTTATTGAACCCATCCATCTCTCTGTATGGCCGAGGAATGTGGGCTAATTTACATTAGCAATAAAAGCAGGGACTTTCACGTTCCTTCTCTGACCCCACCGGTTTCCAAGATCTGGCAGTGGAGGCAAATTGCCCTTGTAATTCAATGACATTACCTGAGCCGCTTGAACAAGTGAGTGTCCGCCAGACAAATGAGATCCATTTTGAGATATCCTTCAATCTTACAGATGCATATTTACAGCTCAAACACTTCAGTATTTTTAGACCTACCATTTAAGCCTTTTTCCAAATTTATCACTTTGTATTTTCTTAGAAGAGTGTGTAGTTCCTATATTTACCAGCAGGGGCTGATGCAACAGTACCTAAGGATCTATTGAAGGGTAGTCAACTGTGTAGATTTAATTTTGTGGAAGTAGTTAATGAATTAGAGGATTTATTATTAAAGCATTTATTAAGTGTAGCATTACAACACTTGCTCACCAATGGATCCACTGCAGTGAATGGGTGCCGTCAGATTGAGAGTCCAAAAAGCTGCTAAATATAGCACATGATTCCATTCTATCAAAACTTAAAACCACTTACAAAGTACAAATCCTCTATGCCTTCTTCATTGAAAAAGTCATACGTTTTATATCAGGACAGAGAAATGCAGACACCAAGCACTGTTTAAAACCAACGCATCAGTGGGCATTGATGTGAGATGACCTTTTTCCCAGAATGAAACATTATCATGGATTACAGAATTATGATGTAATGATATATGATGACAGAATTATGGTTTAAAGTTAGAACACCTTTATGAAATTCTTACTGACAGGCAGCTCTATGCTTCACAAGATGCTGATGGACCGGAGTCGAACTAATCCTTTAAAGCTGAATTTAAAGGAATCGTAATTCTCTTTATCCAATCGATCAAGAGCTTCCTGAGAGATGCAGTTGTTTATTAGGTATGAACACACAAAATCGGACTCTCTGGGGTCTTGAATAGTGTCTGTGTCAGAGCTGTTGAAAGGCTGAATCCATTCACGCTCTCCAGAGATACCTCCAGGTTGCTCTGAGTCACTCTTTCCTAAGCCTATTACATAACGTACTTAGCAGCTTTTTCTCAAAACAGAGATTAATACAGTCAGCCGGTGCGAAGATAAAACTCTCTGGTTCGGCTGTGTATATAAACAAATTCAAAGCATCACCTGTGCATTTTCTTATGTGCACACACCCCTTAGTAGTTCCCTGTCAAACTGACTGAAGTGTTATCGTGCGGTGCTTTATTCCTCAAGACATTTTTCAGCTTTGGCATGTGCAATAAGGTGCTGCGGTCTGCACTATAAATTGAAAATCAAATAGATAGCCAAAGTCATTAGCGGTGCTGATGCAGGCAGGGGGATAGGGAGAGTTAATTAGATCTTTCTTCCGGTGCCTACCAAGCTGGAATTCAGCTCATTGTTACTCTGTCTATGTCCAGATCGGAGGCACGGCAGAATAATCGTGTTTACCTTGCCACCTTGTCGCTTATACTCGGTAACTGCATTAATTACGCCCATCAATCACTCACTGTCACTCCGTCCCTCCCTCCCTGACCTGTGTGTGTTGCTAAGCTCTGAGAAAATGACTAGACACCTCATTATCTGATACAGGTGGACTAGGAACGTCTGATTAGCGCCTTTCTGTGGGAATCACATGGTCAAAGCTCAGCTGGGTTGAGATTCTGACAAGGTATATCCAGCTGTCATTTCTTGACGCATGTCACCAGCGACACCTGTGCCTGTGTCGTCCAGAAACCCATTTGGCTTTGGATGTGTGAATGCTGACTCAGATTTGTGGCAGGATTTTAGTGTTCTGCTTTATGGGATCAGTTCTGAAATGCTGTAAAGGATTTTGATTTAAAGGCTCTCCATCATGTACTCCCGTAATGTGAACCGTACTAATGTGGTCAGAGCTGTAAATGTTTATAGAGAGGTAAAAAATGATTGAAGGATACATCTTAAACCCTTGAGGGATATTCACTTTAGAGTATTAACTTGTTTTTTTGATTTACTAGAAGGTTATGTGTTTCTATTTTAATCTATGTGTTTAACTATTTTTAATTTTCTCTTTTTTTTCTTTCTTTTTTTAATTGATAGGTCAATTGCAACTCACTGTAAAAGCAAATGTGGAATCAGATTGTTGTAATTTAGATTAAGAATGAAGGAAAAATGTTGTATTTCTTATGAAGTTGCATAAGCAATGCTATTAAGTAAAATGTTAGTTATGTGTTGATGCTGATTCATGATAGCTTGCCTTTAGTTTACTCATACAATAGCAATAGGTTACAACTTACAACATATATATATATATATATATATATATATGAGTAGTTCATTTGCAAAAACAGAACATTTAACATAATCAAAATAACCCAGCTGCAGTTTGATTGAGATTAACTGGAAAGCAAAATAAAGAAACATGATTTTTGAAATTACTTATTTATATATGCACACACATGCACACAGACACTCACTCACACACACACACACACACACATATACATATATACCTGTCAACAGTTGAAGTGGATCAAAATGTTTCAGAAGTTCTAAGATCCAAAACAAGTTTGATATTTTTTTTTGATTCACTTCAAATGTTGACTACTGTATATAATATGTATACATATAGTGATATTAACAACTTTTCTGTTTCATTTATCAAGAAAAAAACAGAAAGGAATAAAAATGACAAAAACTCAACAAAATAAGTAAATATTGTAAGTAAATTCAAATGAAAACGGAAAATACAACCATAAAAACGATTTCAATATTAATAAAAAAAAAACAATGGGTAACAGTATTTCAATGACACTTATTTACTCAGCTCTCAAAATAAGCAGATGGCCATTTGCAAGTCCTGCGCGCGCCCTCCTCTCTCATGTGTTGTTGGTTACTAAGCAACTTACGCGCTCTACGTAAGCTGCGTCATTTCCTGTGCAGGGACGCTTTGGAGCGAGCCAGTTCAGTCTATCCCCTTGCTCCGACAGCTGAAGGCTAGACGACGAAGACAGTCGATCTCCGTGCCGGTTTACTTTGTTTCTTTGCGCACTTACTGAACGACTAACTTTCCAACCTGTTTGATTGATTTTTTGTTTGTGGAATACACCTGGCGCACTTTCCAAAGGACCCATGCGCGTTTCAACTTTCTGATTTGAGCGTCCCAAAGGATAACAACTTTGCGTTTCAGTGTGAGTGCCATATCCTCCAAATACTGGACGAATGGATTAGAACCGAACGCTGAACCCGGTGCTCTACTTTTAAAATTAATCAACGGGAACGCATTCATGTGATTATGGTGGTTGTAAAGCTTTGGATTTCTGGGCAAAGATCCTGAACTCCCCCATAAGGGATTCATTGTTGACGACAGAGATATTGGAGAAGACGCGCTGGCCACTTGACCCTTTTTCGCGAGCGCAAGACGCACCGGAGCGCGCTGCTTTCTGTCGGTGTTATTTGAAAGGTGCACATTCCTGTATAATATAGGGCTTTTTATTTACGTTTTTAGGTTATTTTAAAAGTTTTGGCTATCACAGTTGTCGGATTTTTTTTATAAATTTCAAATGCTGATGATGGGGTGGAATTTTGATGACTGTATTATTCAGTTCATAAGCCATTGAATTATGTAGTGTTAATATTCATATCTTAATATCCAAATATTGCGCAATTCCATGTTTGTCACTAAAATTTCGATATAGCTAATTAATAAGGATATATCTGGTAACACTGAATGTTGATTTTAGTCAAATGAATGAATGAAAATAATAATAATTTTGTTTCATAACAATGGCAAATTAATGCATTTAAATGTAAAATATTGCAACTGACATAAAACTAAGCATAACATAAACATGTCATGGTTTACTCATGATTTACTTATGGAATTCATAAGATGTATGTTTTTTAAAAACATAATGTTAACTGAAATAAAATTGCCTTGTATAAATTAAAGCAAGCTTAATGCAACTAGATTGTAACTAGAAATTGAAATGATTAAGCCTACTTTTTTACAGCGTGCTTGAAGTGTTTATTTTAATTCCAAACTTTTTATTTAGCCTGTTTATTATTTGGTGCTTTAGAATACTTTCCTAATTAGATGTATGTGTTTGGTTTTGTAGGTCCTCTGTGACCCGTTTGGCGTATTATTAATTATGACAGTGAACATCAAGGCATCGCAGTGCCATGCGCCGCTCCGCAGACTCCTGTAGACTCGGTTCCGGTGCTACTGCAATGCTCGCCGGACCCCTCCGCTTCCGCGTGGCTCTGTAATCCAGGCAAAGGGCGCGAGGATGAGCACAGACCTGGAGCGCCTGTCGCTCAACTCTTCCTCGGGCAACTCTGTGGCGTCTAGCGCGCGTACCCTTTCCGCCAACGTGAAGAAGCTTCACAACGCGCTCAACCTGCTGCTCAGCGATCTCGAGAGAGAGCAGTTCATCCACTGCCTCAACGTGTACCACTCCAAGCGCAATGTTTACGATCTGGTCCAGACGCTTAAAGTCATACTGAACGTCCCGAGCAAGCGTCAGCTTCTGCCCATGCTGCGGCTGGTCATCCCGCGCTCGGACCAGCTTCTGTTCGATCAATACACATCAGAAGGGCTCTATTTGAAATCCGATGTTCTTGCGCGCAATGGTGACCCAGACAGTTCCCACGAGGCTGCTAATTCGAGTCCAACACACGGGGCTCACTTCTCGCCGCCTTCCGGGTCTCAAGCCACTCTGCGCGGGTCCCCTGACACTATCAGCACCAGCAGCGATGGCACAGCGACTCTTATTCCTTTACTGGGAAGAAATTTCTTACCGGAACCCCCAGGAGAGATCCGACAGGTGACCCTCAAACGTCACAAAAGCAACGAGGGCTTGGGATTTAGCATCCGCGGAGGATCCGAGCATGGAGTTGGGATCTATGTGTCACTGGTAGAACCGGGATCACTGGCTGAAAAGGAGGGTTTGAGAATTGGAGATCAGATAATGAAAGTTAATGACAAAGTGTTCGACCGGGTCACGCACGCAGAGGCAGTTAAGGTACGTTGTTTTTTCTTTAAAATAATTTGTATACATATTTTAATCTTTATTGTGCAAATAATATATCTTAAATATGTGATCATTCAAACAATGTATTTATTGTTTGACTGATTCATTTACACATGCTGTTCTTGATATGGGAACCAATTTTATTCTATCATTCCTTCTTTGGAAAACTAAATTTTACTTCAGCCACAGATTGCACCTACAGATTTTGTAGCCATGTTTAGATCACCTGATTCTGGCCAGTCATTTGACCACAGAGAACAGACTGCACTACTTCTTTCTTGATTGATTATTAATGCCAGACAAGCAGCTGAAAGTGTCCCTTTAAGGACCAGAAGGATAAATGGTCACTTTTATTGAGATGTTGTAAGTCAGAAAGGCCTGTACAAATGTTGCTATTGATCAGTGTGCACAGATTGGCTGTACATGATGATTGCATGTCAATTTTGTAACAGTAATATTTGGTGTCACAAGATATACTCAGTATTTCAGTATTAAGGTATTTATTGTGCTGTTGTCAATGCCTCACATACTCACTATAAATCATAATTTATATGAAGTAACTGCACTTTTTGCGCCACACATGTATTGTTACTGAGATGGTGTGCGCTCTCCATGGTGCTGAAACATGCTATTTGCCCTAGATTGCATTCTATTCGAAAGTCTTTATTCTTTCCCAAGTATAGTATGGTTTGTCAGTTGTATGAGAAGACCGCCGATCTTCACATGCCACAGCACGGACACAACGATGGACCTCTCAGGAGGAATGCCATTTCTAAAAGGGCAGTTCTCTGAAGTACCCCTCAGTTTCTACTAGAAATCTAAACATTGCCTAAAAATAATAGGCAACAAGCTTTAATGCACTTAAAAAGCATACTGAAATTCCTTAAGTGCACTTTGAGGCATCTTCAAAAAGTGCTTAGACTTTCTCCGAAGGCTTCCACCAGCATGGCAATCTGGTGATTCTCAAATGAGGCCTGAATTTTATAATTTTACAGTGATCATATTTTTAACAGCATTACAAAACATAAAAACATCTGAAAGTGAAGATAAGGCGCATCCCGAACATATTTCAAAGTACTGGCACATAGCTAGAAGCTCCATTGCACTGATACTGCTTGTTTGACTCTCTCATATCCCCATGTTTGGGAATCTCTGTAGAGTTGTGTGCCAAGAGAAAATGAACAAGAACAGTTTGCCGCCTTTCTGTATTATTGTTTCCCTCCTTCACTGGGGGAAAACTGGCTCAATTGTGCAGCAGGGTATAAATTCCTGCCATGCTGCCTTTCTTAAACAGAAGCTGGCAGTGGGGGGAGGCTTCTTCCTCCCAGTTAATCATATTGATCTGCATGAGTAAATGGACGAGCCTCTCCCCCAGGCTGAACATGACCTTCCGCTTGTCTTGATGCTCTTGTTCTCATGTAATGCAGACATAGCCTGGGTAAAGACACACTAACTGTCTAAGCAGCCAGAATGGAGAGAGGCAGACAGTGGTTTTGCTAGGTGCAGATAATTTCAGCACAGTGTACTTTGATCGTCGCCTTCATATGCTCACTGAATGCTAGCAGGCAGAGTTATCTCTTGTTTTTCTAGCAGAAGGAAGAACATCTATTTTAGTTGCAGTGAGGATTTCCTCTGGGCTCTGTTGACCTTTGAGATGTGTAAATGAACCCTGAACGTTATCCGTTTGGCTTTTTCTTTCTCTTTCTTGGATTATTTTGGTGTTTTCAGACATAAACACCAAAAAATAAAACACGTTTTTGATGTAGAACTTGTGACAATTTCACACATTGCCATGCAGCTACAATTCTACACATGGTAAACGTAACAGTATCTGTATCGGAAATTGCATACTCTCTTTAGTGGTTGCTTCTTTTGAGTAAGTAATCGCTTTGCGACCAATAAAAAGGTACTTTATATGAATGTAGTCCAAACATACAACATTCATCATCATCATCCAGTTGTATTCAATTCATAAATCCTCTCCTGTGGCATCACGGGACTGTGAAGTTTCCATTAAATGCACACTTAAGAAGCTCACCAGAAGAAGTTAGTCATCTGGTTACGTTTTACCTACTTTTCGCTTGTGAAGTTCATGCTAACCTTTTTGAGCATGCTACTCTTTCACATAGGCCTATCGTTTATTTTTTGCACACACTGTCTTTTAAATTTTTTTTCTTTTTTTTTATTATTGGCATCAGTAGTTCCATAAAAAACCTTTGACATACTGTTCATGGAAACTTGATATCTTACGACATCTCACTGATACAGTAAGAACTGATGCAGCAACTGAACTAAATGGAGGAAAATTTTAAGCAAAGTGGGTTGAGATATCCAGTCCAATGCCAGTGACTGGTTAGAATAAAATAAGTTGCTGTATCATGTTGGGTTAAGGAGGTTTGTTTGTGTGCACAATGTTTTGACACACTCTTGCAGGTGGTTGAGTTGAACTGACATCATTATTTCTCTGCCTGTGTCTTCTAAGCTTTTCTTGTCTAGTTGCTTGTCTGACCAGCGGTCTCCATTTCTCTCTGTGGGCCTTCAGACTCCGTGATGAGGATGGATTGTACATGCTGTAGGTGACCTGTCTGCATCATCTTTATAGGCTATATTGAATGCTTGTGATGCCCTTTGGCATCTCGTGATTGGTTGGTCTATCCGCATGGCCTTCAGTGTTTGTTCACAGGGCTGCTATGATAGCCCATATGATCAATGATCTTTTCTCATCTCCTGTTTCAAGGGTGACCTAATATAAGAGCACCTGTTAAGTCGAGTTGATTGAATTTTACTGCCAGGGCGCCCGTGGCTCAAACTTAAAGGAGCTTGCCTCTTGCCTTTGTCTTGACACTGAGAGATGATTAAGACAGAATTGTTTATCTGCTAAGAGTCAAATGCTGCTTTGCAATCTCAGTTAGAGCCAGGCTGGAAGATTCATCACTAGACCGATGCCTCTAACCGTACGTGTCCACTTGTGCAGAGCTGAGTGAGCATTTTCAATTCATTCATGGAAGCTGAGCAGGACGTTCGTTCAGGGCATTGAGATATTGACAGCAGAGCAGTACATGCAATGACAGAATCAAAAAGTTGAGAAATACTAAGTGTTATGCAAATGAAAGGCGAAAAATGGAGGATGGCTGTCTGTGAGAAGGCAGCAGTGGCATGTATCAACATTTTTTTTTACATGCATAGTGAATTTAGTGCATGAATCATTTGGTTGCATAATGCTGTGTTTGAATTAGATGTCACATGGTGCTTACATGCTTTCAATGACACTATGGCCCGGTTTCACAAACGGGGCTTAGCTTAAGCCAGGACTAGGCATTAGTTAAATTAAGATATTTAAGCAACTTTTACCAAAATGCCTTATAAGAATATATTACAGGTGTGCATCTTAACACAGAACAATGACACTGACATGTTTTAAGATATGTCAGAGCAAGATATTTTCATCTGAGACAGCTCAAATATGCAATTTAGTCTGCGACTAGCTTAAGCTTTGTCTGTGAAACTGGGGGTATGTGTACTTAATTAACACTTAAAAGAATAGTCCACTCAAAAATAAACATTCTGTAATCATTTACTCACCTTGAAGACTTTCCAAACCGTTATGAGTTTCTTCCGTGGAAGAACAATATTAGATATTTGAAGAATGTCAGTTACAAAACAGTTTAGTTGCTATTGACATCCAATATTTTTGACCCTACAATGGACGTTTTTGTGAACTAGTCTATCCATTTACAAATGTGTGACTTTCATTGCATTAGATACAAAATATCACACAAAGTTTCATCTGCAGTCAAATGATGATAGAGCTTTTCTCAGAAATAACTTTGCTTTTCTGAGACACTTTTAAAAGTATTTTGAAGAGACGGGTCTTGATGTAGTTTTTCTTGCAGTATAACAGAATAACCAGTAGTGTAGTCTACCATATTAATACACAGAATGAACAAGATCTTTCAACAATATGCAACCTAGTCTCATAAAAATATGTATCTCTGTGCACTTGCGTTTTTAAGTGCCTTACGGCACGTTTTACAGCAGTTTCAAAAAGAAATGTACCGAGTGGCGCTTAAACACAGGTTCAATACATGAACCCAGGCACATTTTATTACGATATAGGTATGTATTGCTAGCCAGGGCCCGCCCATACTTCCTGTGACGCTACATTCAATTTCGCCAAGCAAAGTCAGTCTGGCAAAGCTGCCATTTTAGAGCATTTCAGATTCCCAAAAATTAAAATTTTCATGACAGCTTTTCTTTGAAAACGAAAGTAAAGTATGTAAAGACATTTTCCTACTGCTTTAAAGAAGGTTACGGTGTCTTCAGCAGGTTCCGTCGCTACGCATACATCATCGGAATGAGTGGTCTGATTGGTTGTAGATTCGTCCAGTAGTATACCGAGGCATCTGATGGACGCAGGTTAAGCCCGCCTCCCAGTAGGCAGGTAGTAAGGTAGCTTGGCCAAACTAAGCTCGTATGAGCTTTATAGTCACGGAAGCCAGGCTAATGCATTGCAGTTCAGAATTGAAATATTCATGGACTGTTGCTAAAAGTTAATGCTCTGGCATGTTAGAAATATGCCCTACATCAGATCCAACTCTAAACCTACCCAATAGTGTTAACAAATGCAAAACTGATATAAAATGCATTTGTTTAAGCAACCATGACATTTAAACTTCCTTTTACATAGTTTTGAGTACCCGTAATTACATAGGTTTCGAACAGGAGCTCCTCACCTCTCAAGGATGTCTCTGTACTCGGTGAGCTACCGAACAAACCTACTGCCTATGAAAACCCATGGATATGAAGCTGGGTATGCGTGACGCTAACATACAAATGCATCAGTTTTCAAATATCCCAGCATATTAATATTGTTTCGAAGTCATAACCTGATGTTCTGAAGTGAAAATTACACTTTTGTGTGAAAATGAATAGAATGTGTCATTTCTTTTGGAAACTGCAGTGACATGTACTTGTTGGTACATATTTTGTATCTCACTAAAAAGTGCACCAAGGTACGTTTATGCAATGAGACCAGGTAGACAATATGTCTATTGCACTGTATATTTAAACCTAACAAACGTTTTTGTGGAATGTCTTAACTGAAAGGTATGCTACTTGTGCAATATTTCTTTATACTTGTTTTAGTACTTTGTTATATAATTCAAAACATTTATCACACATTCATGGCTAAAGTGTCCAAATATAGAGCTGTCATGTTAATGCTTGTGAATGATATAAAATGATGTAAAACACATTATTTTATTTTAACCACAGTAGTCATGCTACTGTACCTGATGTGAACTTGTATTTTAGTGCATTTTTGTTTTTGTACTGTGGAAAGCAATAAAGGGTTAGTTCACCCAAAAATAAAAATTCTGTCATTGATTGAACCCGTAAGATCTTTATTCATCTTCAGAACACAAACTAACATTTCTAAGCTTTCTGACACTGTATGGACAGCAATGCAATTAATGTACCACATTCAAGGCCAGAAAGGTAGTAAGGGCATCATTATAAAAGCCCATGTGACATCAGTGGTTCAAACCTAATTTTATGAAGCCATGGGAATACTTTTTGTGCACAAAGAAAATAAAAACAAAGACTATATTGAGCAGTTTCATCTTTTCCGTGTCAGTCTTCGACACAGGTTAGTACCACAAAGCATGTTATTTTTGTTTTCTTTGTGCACAAGAAGTATTCTCATAGTTTCATATAAATGAGGTTGAACCACAGATGTTGCCTTGCTACCTTTCTAAGCCTTTAACGTGTCAGGCGTGTTGCTGTCTGTGCAGGGTCAGAAGCTCTCAGATTTCATCGAAAATGTCTTCATTTGTGTTCTGTAGATGAACAAATGGGTTTGGAACGACATGATGGTGAGTAAATAATGACAGAACTGTCATTTTTGGGTGTACTATCTCTTTAAATGGAAAACGTAACATAATCATTGCATGTTTTTTTGTTTTCTTTCCTTAAGAAGGAACTAAAAGCACACATGTCATCACTTCAAATCTGTAAATAATTGTGATGATTTCCAAGTGTTTTAAGGATCAGACAGCAGTACTTTAGAGGCACACTCCGAAAAATGCAGACTGCTTTCATTTCGTGTTGAGCGGGTTTTCTACACACTGATTTAAGGACATATTTTTTCCAATTTCCCAACAAAGTAAAACAGGTTATTGATAAGAGAATGGAGGAAGGGAGAGAGAGCCTTTCTCCATCTCTCCATTCTTTTATTCACTGGCTTTTCCTCATTAAGCGAAAATTAAAGCTGAATATCAGTGTTATTCTTATAATTTCTCAGCCTTTCAGCTAATTGTCTCAGATTAGGCGGAACACATTTTTTAGTCCGTGCTCACATGATCTCTTGTTCATCACACGGGCTTAGAGCAGGTGACTGACTGTCCCTTGTATTCTTCATCTTGATTTAGCCTCACCATAAAATGGAGAATATACACTGCCTTTCTCTGACAGACCTCATCAATTTGAGGCAGGGCAGGATTGATGCTCACTCATTACACCCTGTTGGGGACCTGTTGATATATGGCTTACTGACTGCAGATCATTGGACGGTATTTCTGTGTTTTTAAGACCACCCTCTTACAGCATGTGATATCTTTGATATACTGATCCCAGATTTGTCGCTTTTGTGTTTGTGAAATGACTCTGATAAATCACATGCCTGTTGGTTTTAAGGGTCTGCAGGTATGATCCTGGTAAGGGTCACATATACATTTTTTGGGACTTACGGTGTATTTAAGGTTGTAGTTTATCAGTGTGTGTATTTGTCAAAGCACAGTGCAGTAAAATTATAGTCATTCACTTGTCAAAATGCTTCCTAGACATTTTTATGGCTCTTTTTTGCTTTTTAAATTGCTATACATATAAAGCAATTTTAGTAGAATGAAGCTCTCACTCACTTCTCTTGTTTTCTAGTCCTTTCTTTCGCGTTCACTCGCTCACACGCATACACGAGCGCTGAATTATTCTGTGAAGGGAAAAAGCGACGCCCAGACTTGACGTGGCAGTCTTTCTTTCATGCTGCAGAGAACTCGAGCTGGTTTTATATATTTATTTAATGTAGTGAGAAACATACAGCATGCAATCAAACCACCCCAGGAAATGAGTTTGAGCTTTAGTCTGGTTACACAATCCTTGTATAATGTAGATTGAAATAATCGCTTGGATCACTCATACCTTGTTTACTGTATAGTGAGAACTACTTTTAATGCATCAGCTAGGCTACACTGTTTACAACCGACCTCTGCTCACAAGTGACTTGTTCCTCTGTGTTTTGTGGTTGCAATATAATTAGCAATTTGAGCAGTAGAAGCTTGTAGCTAATTAATAGGACTCTCCGCCCTGTTTTTGCCTTTCATCTCCTCTGTCTTAAAGGAAGGACCTAAGCATGTCATTTAATACATTTGAGCCTGACCCCTCCCCCACGTCCCATACCCAGCATCCCATTGTCCTGTCTGGACCCAGACCATCTGTTGCACAAGCTCTAGTATCTGCAGCATGACTCGCCGCCTGTTATGAGAGAGAATAGATGAAGACATGAATTTCGCTCTGTCCACGTTTCTAATGAGGCAGTGCAGTATTGATGATATGCGGGATATTTTCCTATTGGCTGATCTCTCGGCTTTGACCTCTCATTGGCTGACACCTCTGTCATGGACTCCTGTTGGTAAATAATTAAAGCAGCTCCACCTTGTCTCAACACGTACACTACTAATGTCAGACATACAGATAGGAAAAGAGAAGAGTGTGATTATGATACTCTTGCAGTAAACAGGATTTAACCGGATTTTTTGTGTGTGTGTGTGTGTGTATTGTTATTAATATTATAAATAATATAGCTATTTTCTAGTGTAGAAATATAAATAAATGTATGTAAAATTAAAAGTAAACATTAACCGTCTGACGGTTAACACACTCACAGACACACTTTTGTGTGTGTGTGTATATCTATATATCTATATCTATATATGTATTTCTATATATATATATATATATATATAAAGAGTATATTTGCCAAAAGTTATAATTTTTAACAATTCACAAAAATCTTGTTTTTTCTTTGTGCCATAAGTTTCTCAATCAAACTGCAGTTGTTGTTGTTCTTAAAAAAATACCTAAACATAACTGCTAACACAATAAAACTCAAAAATATGATATACATACAAAAAATGTATATATACATACATTTAATGTAATTAAATACTTGAATACACACACACATAAAAAATCTTATGTTTTTTAATTAGTCCATTATTTTATATATCAATATAAAATATTTTTACATATTTTAAAATATATTTAAAAACTTTAAAATTATATATATTGGATCATCTTCCTATTTTCTCTCTGCTCCTCATGATTTTTTCCACCCCATTTGGTTAGTGTTTTACCTGCATGCATGCCTTGAATGCAAAATTGTTCTGCATCACATGCCCTGCTCATCTTTAAAAGCATTGTTACACACATGCATACGCCATATAAACTCAGGCCCATCCATATAAGCATATCGTTTTTTATAGATGTTTTTTATTGATCTGAATGACATTTGTTAGCATTTGTTAGCCGCGGGCGAACCTGCATCACAGGCCTGAATTCTTCTGCGCAAATGTACTTGGATGTGTGTGCATGATCGCTGGCAAGAGCATAGGAAATTATCAAGCACCACATGAATCGTCAGCATGTGGGTTTGTTTTGTTTGTTCCATCTGGTTTTTAGTGTCATGTGACTCTCTAATGGCTGGTCTTTAGTGTTTGTTGAATATAGCAGCAAAAGTAACAGTATGAGCTTTGCCGCTGAGACCGTCTGCTGGGTAAAAACCCATTAAATGACTAAATGGCCATCACTCTCTGAGTGAACTTCACACTGAGCCTTAGTCGATGTGCATGTGACTCCTCTACGGACGTGAACCGCTTTTACCCAGAGTGCCTACACTTGCCAATTTTCACCGCCGCATATGAGGGATGGCGGTAATTGACCTACGAAGGTTACTTTCATGTAGTTTTCTCTTTCAGCTTTGTCCCATCCAGCCTCTGTCACTGTCATCTGGCCTAGTTGTCTGTATGTATTCAGCATCCAGATTAATCATCAGCTCGCAGCCTATCGATCTGGAGTTTATTGGCAGAGGACATAGTTTCTGATTTGCTCAACGGGTTTATAGCTGACACTGTTCAGCAGATACATCTGCTTATTGACTCTTTCTTTCTATGGTTTGTTTTCATGCTAGCTCGGGTCACTGGGCCCATGGGTACCGGCTCACTGCCCAGTTTGTCCACAACACTCCATCCTCATGGAGACCACATGTGGTGCTTTTTTTTATTGATATGTATTTGATGTGTCTCGTTTATTTGTCTAGTTCGAGCCGTTCTGTCTGCCCCTATTCCTTACCAGTAACCATAGCGACAGTGATCGAAGTAATGTCAAAGATGGCGACATCCATAAACTGAAAGTCTTATCACTTTTTGACACGACAAGAGTCCAATTTAGCCACGAGTTCTTCAAGTTGTCATTAACTGACAGTAGCTTTTACATTTGGGTGGAGAGAAGAGCATTTGAATCGCGCAGAACACAAAACTGACAGGCAGAGCTGCTCAATGAGGTGACAGACAACTAGCTGTCCAGTTCTGTTCCGTTCACACAGCGCCTGTGTTCTAAGAAGTTACTGGTGTGAGTTCGGTTACAGAATGCGGTTGTCACACCAGTAAATAACTGAATTGTGTGTGAACGTAACCGTATTAAGGACTCAAAAACAGGACTGACAACCGTATTCTGCTGCAAATTTTCTTTGCTGCCTAAAATTTTCATTTTAAAATACAAATAATTTATTAAATTACATTACATTACATTACATGCCAAAATCCAGTTTTCTGAATTATCATCTTTAAATTGGTGGTTACACACACATGCCTAATTTTAGTTTTAGCATTTAAAACAATTGATTTTATTTCGTAAGAATAAAATCAAGAATATATGTAAGAATCTCATGATGAAATTTTATGCTGTTTTAAATATAAATGATTTTAATTTAATTTAATTTGATAACGTGTTATAATGATCACATTACAATAATTGAATTTATTGATCAAATGTAAGAATTTGAAATGAAAGTATTAATAAGATAAGTGAGAAATTACCCTAAGGGTACAAAAATAAAGCTAAATATGATAGCATGCAGATTTCTGTCACAGCTAAATGAAAATGAATAAGACTACTGCTTTAGATTAAGTCATTTTTCTAAGTATTGATGCATTTGAATATAACTGTGATGGGTTGAAAATTCAGTCAGATTTAAGGAATATATCCTTTTTAATCTGTTGAGGTTCTGGGACTCTGTTATAGAATAGTGCTTAAAACTACTTAAAGCTGTCCTCCCAGAAGGATCAGGTCTGTTATCTTACTGAAAGGAAATTGGCAGATTTGAAAGCACACACAGATGAGAGGAATGACACATTGTTTGGTCACTGAGGATTAAGATTTGGAGAGATAATTAAGATGTTTCGGTCAGATTATTAAAATCACTCTTTTGCGAGGATGTGGCTTCAAAAAAAAACTCAAAAGAAAAGAATTTAATTCCCCGAACACGGACTGTTTTCCCCTCCGATATGAGGAAATGGATGAGAGGAAAGGGGTCAGAGGCATATGGTGATATTAATTCTGCACAGATGTGTGCAGGGTCATGAAGGGGCGCTATGTTTTATTATAACTCCCCTGGATTATGATGGAATGGCAGAAGCCGCTGTACCAGAAGACTTCAGTCCGCGCCGGGTCCAGATAATTGATTTCAATCTGAGATTTATGTTTCAGCGAATGTGCGGAAAAATGAGTTCTGTACATGGAAATGATATCTAGCCTTCAGATCAGTGTCAGAGGGTAGATATCCTTCATCCCATCCTTGAGGACTTCAGACCTTGGCGTTGTTGCAAAATACTGCATCCCAAACCATGGACACAGGCTGATGAGTTTTCCCCTGTGGATCACTGCCAGTGGAAGCTGCCAGACACACTCATCTCCACAGGCTGGCTGGACCTTAAAGGCCTTGCATCAGGGAAAATAACAGCATCTGTGGAATTTTCTGCCTAGAGGAGGATGGGGTGGCGGGTTGTTGAGATTTATGATTGATGGGCGCTATAATAAGAGAGCATGGATTTGATAGGTGATATAATTGTTCTGCCACTCAGGATCAGTAGACGACATGCTCATATGTTCTTCATGAGCGGTGTGGGTTACTGACAGATACAGACTGCTCAGGCCTGATAATACAGTGGTCTGACTGATCTGACATGTTTCACATGTGGTGGTTTTGATCTCAAAAAGAGGTTTTGCACTTTTTTTTCTCTCTATGTCATTTCTTTTCCGTCTTATGACACTAATTTTCCCCAAGGGTGTTGTGGTGGAGTGGATAAAGCTTAGAATGTGTAATCAAAGGCTGGTTGGTTCGATTCCCATAAGTAGTGGGCCATAAGCTTTCACAGTTTTGCACTTGAGCAAAACATTTAACCTCAAGTTACTTGAAGGGAAATTATTCCAGCTGCTACCTTTTAGAGAGTTACCTACAT
Source organism: Enteromius trimaculatus (assembly GCA_032361065.1). Classification (NCBI taxonomy): domain Eukaryota; kingdom Metazoa; phylum Chordata; class Actinopteri; order Cypriniformes; family Cyprinidae; genus Enteromius; species Enteromius trimaculatus. The sequence goes on along the minus strand of JAUMHP010000078.1, from coordinate 5,268,500 downwards.
GTGTAAAATTCACCACAATGGTGAATACCGCAATTTATACACCCAAAAGCTAATAAAAGAAAAGATAACGATGCTGAATTTGATGAAGTTGCATATACTGTAGTGCTCTGAAAACTGCTTACTTTTAAAAGTTACCTAGTATCACTGTCCTCTTGAAATGCATCTCTAGAGCACTTTATTTTGTCCTTCACGTTTCTCTTTTTACTCCCTGATCGACATTGGGCAGGAGGCCCAGTGGTGTTAATGTAGATCTAGCCCTTGGTTCTGACCCACATTAACCCACCCGCATAGGTCCAGACAGGGTGCTGAATAAGCAAAATCTCCTTTCTTGTTCTTACTAAAACTGAAAGAATTAAAGCATCGCTCCACAAGGGACGGAAGCGTTTGCACAGCAGTTAGCCACCTGTTTCTAATATCTCTCTATTATATGTACTTCCACGATGAATTGCGCTTTGAGGAATGCTGGCAAGACACCAGAGCATATTTATCCCTCTCAATTTTCATCCATATTATTCCTCCCTCCCCAGCTGTTTACAGATCCAAGGCACATGCAAGCAGTATTAAGGATTTTCACCATGCTTTCTTGCAGCTTTTTCTGGAAGCAGATATTAACTCATGCCAATCATACCGGCTCATGCTTTTACCATTTGGCTCTAAAGGTCTGTTACCCAGGCCAAGCTTCTAATTATGGTCAGATTTCATGTTTAACTTTCAGCTTTTAATATAATAAAATATGCTTTAATTTACATATGCAATTATATAGATGTAAATATAATTTTACATTTATATTTTAGTCCTTTAGCAGATGCAGATCTTCATTTGGTAGAGAAAGATAGATAAAAGAATTAGACTAGATAGTTAAATATTATATGTAACTATGTATTACATAAGAAGAAAAAAACTGGGTCATTACGTGACTTTTTGTGGCATAATTTTGTGACCTTTTTTTCTGTGGACTTATTATCATTAAAGGCAGGGTATGTGATTTTTCAAAAATGCTTTGGAAAAAGATTCGGGCCCTTTAGCAAAACAAACTTGTAGCCAAACAGCAGTAATGGGGAGTGTCTATTCGTGACGTGGAGGAGGCAGTGTTCAGTGAACAGCCGAGCAGAGTGACAGAGAGATAAAAAGCGAAAGAGTAAAATGTCTGCGGCACGATAAGGCAAGAAGTATGACCCGTGTAAATATCATATCAGCTTTCCAGCGCTGGAGAGAACTCAAGGAGTGAAGGCCTGCGATCGGGGGAGGGGCTGGTTAGTTTCGGTGATTTCAAATATCAACATTGGCTTCCAGAAATCTTATACCTTGCCTTTAAGCTGATTATTGGCATAGAATTAAAATGCATGATGATCAGTTACAATTTTGCTTGGGTTATTAAACCTATATACTCTTTCAGAAATAAAGGTACAAAAGTTGTCACTGGGGCGGTACCTTTTCAAAAGGTACACTTTTGTGCTTATTAAAGGAGAAGTTCACTTTTGAAAAAACTTTTGCTGATATATTACTCACCCCCATGTCATCCAAGATGTCCAT
>JAUMHP010000078.1:5240351-5256308 GCA_032361065.1 Enteromius trimaculatus | reverse complement strand
TATATATATATAAATTAGGGATGCAACGGTTTTCGGTTCTTTATTGAACCGTTCGGTTCGCCGTGTTCGGTTCGGTACACCCACGTGAACCGTGATATTTCAGTAGCCTATTTGAGGCATTAAACTTTCATTTTGATTAAAATGGGCATTTTCTGTGTATTAAGTGCATAGACAATCAGGCGATGGTCAGAACTTCTCAAGACTAGTGACGGGTCGTTCTTGAACAATTCGTTCTTGAACGAATCGTTAATGTGACTCCGGAAAAATGAATCATCTCTTGGCAGTGATTTGTTCAGTCGCGCACGGCTCAGGCTGCATAGGTTAAGCTTATGGGGCTGTCACGTGATGAACGAAGGACTCAAAAAACCCGAAGCCTCGAGAGACGAACAAATCGATTTTTTTTCTGGCTCAGGCTGCATAGGTTACCATTTCAGCAGCAAAATTAATCCAGAACTTTACGACGCGAGTAAGAGTGAAGCTGAAATAGACTTGAGACGAGCCCCACCTGTTTATGTTTACATTTTAAATGACCTGTTATAATAGGTCAAGACAGGCATTCCTGAACTGTGTGCGTCACACAATTATCCTGACTGGAGGGCGCACTTTTATTTACTAATAATGAAAAACAGGCTATTTTAAGTAGTTTAAAGTGTTAAGGTTAGATGGTTTATTTAACCCAGTGGTATTGTAAATGTTCAGTGTAAGCTTAAAGTGTTCTCTTATCTGTTTGATACTGCACATTGTGATGCTACCTCACCAATTATTGAAATTGACCACCACTTAGTGATACATTTTGTTATTGTTGTTTGTTCTGATGGTGTATTTAAGAAAAGTATTTTGTTGTCTTTATACACTTTTTATATTGTCAGTTTTTTTGCCCATGAAAAATAAATGTTGTGTTTTGACTTAATCTGTACCTTTTTTACATTTAATATCGTCTCTGTACCTTGATAACTTCAAATAGAAAGGGCAAAAGACCTCCCGCTATGTTAGATATAGATATATAGATATATAACTGGCCCCACTGCCCACAGTTTGAATCATAGTGTCAGGTCATGGTAGATTATGTGTGTTTTGTAGGTAAGCATCCCCTTTGGTGGTGATCCAGGTGGTGGAGTTAATTTTACGCACAGGTGACCACTGAACGTAGCAGAGAAAGCAGCCTGTGGCTGTGTACTGCAGAGCCACAGGCAACACTTCATCTTTCTCTTGATACACAAACACATAAAAACAAACTCTGATATCATACGCCTCCCAGAGGATGCTGAAAATCAGATCACCATTCAGTGCATTGAAGAATAGCATCACAATTCAGGAAATATAAGATATAATATAAGAGAAGTTAACAGGGATAAAAGATACTTTCTTAATTTAGTTTAGTTCTTCAAACTTTACTGTAGTTTACATATAAAGTATTTTATTTAACATGCACTGTAACTTTATCATGTGCTTGTGAGGTCATCATGTACTCACTCTCAAGTAGTTTCAAATCTGTATGAATTATTTGTTCTGCCGGACACGAAGGAAGATATATTTTATGTTTATATATATTTTATATAGTATTTTTTTCCTACTGTGGAAGTCGATGGTAACCCAAAGAGAGGAGATTGAATAATGATTAAACACTACTGCCCCAAATGCACAGCATTGGTTGAGCCATTGTTGTGTTGGCCTGGTTAAAATTCTTATTAGCAGCTCAAAATCAGAAAAATCATTTATATATTTTTAAGGAAATTAACCTACAAATGGCTTTCTTATAGTCTTTATAACAGTGGTTCTGAACCAGGTGTTTAGGGCCCATTAGGGCCCTTAGAAATATTTAAAGATGACTTTATGATTTATTTTTAGTTCTCAAAACCTTGGAAAACCTGTATATATGTGACCCTGGAGCACAAAACCAGTCATAAGTAGAACAGGTATATTTCTAGCAATAGCCAACAATAGATTTTATGGGTCAAAATTATTGGTGTTTTTTTATGCCACTAATCATGTTAAGTAAAGATCATTTTCAATTAAGATATTTTGTATGTTTGCTACAATAAATATATCAAAACTTAATTTTTGATTGGTAATATGCATTGTTATAAACTTTGTTCGCCTTGACTCAACTTCATTCTTTGAAGGCAATTTCTTTTTTTTTTCTAATATTTGTATCGTGATCATAACTTGCCATACATCAATTTAAACATCCTCAATTTCCAAAAAATAGACCCTTCTGACTGGTTTGGTGGTCCAGAGTAATTTATAAAATCATATAAAAATTATAATAAAATAGTACATTTATGTTACTACTACTACTTGTTAATTCAGTTGTGAAAATTTAAATTGGGAATAAAATGTATTTATCTAGCAAATCACAAAGGACTGTAAAATTCAAGTATATGTCAAAAAGACCTATGTAATAAAATGTATACAGTAGTTCCCTCAAAATTCATAGTTGCATCATCCATGATGTACAGTAGATGTGCATTTTTCTTCAAAAGATTTGGGGGAATTTAGCTTTACATCACTTCCTCCGCAAAAGAATTTTCTGCGGGGAATGGGTGCCGTCAAAATGAGGGTCCAAACAGCTGATAAAAAGGTCAAAATAATCCATGACTCCAGTCTATAAATGAATGTCCTGTGTACTGAAAATCAGCATGTTTATAGTAAACAAATCCATCCTTAAGCTTTTTTCTTTTTAAAGTCTGGCTTCTGGCTAAAATGCCATACGCTTCTTCCTGTTGTCCTCTCTCATCAAAATCCACCAGCAGAACTGCTTTGGGCTGTTTTCACTTGTAAATTTCTGCCCTAGTTCTTAAAATCAAGAAATTACAGACTTCACAGGAATAGTTGACATGAAAATGAAAATTCAGTTATTTTTCTTCCACCTTTCACCTCAGAAGCAAATACACACCGGGAGGTCCTGGAGCAAATGTAGTACGGGGACATAGACACGAATGGTAGATGTTATTTTCCTATTTCTCAGTGTATCATTCTCGATTTCTTCATCTTTCCCTCACTTCCAGGCAGAGAGAAAATCAGATATCATTCCATAACCAAATGTATAATAGAGCACTGGCGAGCGCTGCCGGTGGCACCGTTTGCCAACACAATAATAAGATCTCACAGAAGAAATCTTATTTGAGTTTGCCCAACAGGACTACATCCCCCTGTTGTAATTACAGTCTTTTCTTGTCACGCATTTCCAATCTCTCACACTGAGCTAGTAGAAAAAAGATTGTGTATCTAACACAATATAAATGTTCATGTGAATTTTTGCTGTTCTAAATGCTTATATAAAGGTCATACATTTATGGTTTTTTTCCGCTGTTGGTCTGTATGCTTGTGAATGCATTGGTTTGTGGGTCTCTAAAAGCATTTGCCCTGGCATGTTGGACCAAGTATCCATGCTACAGCCCGTCGGGAAAGCAGATCTCCTTTAGCGTGACAGCACTGGTACTGTCTGGGTGAAGCTGATTATAAGAGATGATGCAACAGTAACATAGCAGTGGTTCTTCAGCATATAAACTAATACTCCGATCTCATCCAAATTTGATTTCTCATCAGGTTCGTCAAGTCTTAATATCTTTTGCAATTTTGCTTCTCCACTAAATTGATCTTGTTTTAAGGGTGTTTAGATGGTTTTCCATGCAAAACGAGACAAAAATACCGATTAAGTAATGGATTTTTTTCACTGTTGTGCTTTGACAGGCTTCATACGGTATTTGCATACATTTGAGAGTCTGATTTGAGCTGTTTTTGCATTTTGAGAAGAGCATTAGTATGTTTATCCTGTCTCCTGTCAGCTTTGATTTAGCTGAAACAATTCTCCCTGACATCTTCAACAGGCCCGGAGAGATGATACTGTTGTTTGTCGGTACTATATTTGTATGTCCCAACATGCTTTGTCTGTTTTTGTTGTTTGCAAAACCTCTTAAACTATTCTCTCATGTTTCAGTCAAAGAGTGAAAAATCTCCTTTAATCTTCCCCCTGATTCAAGCACAAAATCTGCCCTTAAGTCAAGCGCTCTCTTTCTCTCTGACACACTCCTCTCTTTTCTATCCTGCTTGTCATCCCATGTGGTGGCGACCCCTGCTAAATAACTCATAAATAAAAATGAGAGATGAGACAAGAAGTTGGAAAGCTGGGAATGGTGATAGATGGAAAGAAGGATACTTGGAGAGGGCGAGAAATGTTTGCTGTAGCAGCTCGGCGTAGTCCGATCGATCCATCCAGCATAAGATACCACAACTTTAGACAGAACTGTTGAAAGATGTCAGTGCTGTCCAGAGCTGTCAAACTATATCAGACCTCACCGCCAGCAACACATGTCATTCTACAGATGATATTTCTGACATGTTCTGCCATTTTACTACTTAACTTTGAGCATAATTCATTATCCTTTTAGTGAGGTTAAAATTGCTCTTTGTGCTGCCTGGTTTCTCATTATAGGGAATAAATGAATGAGGTTATTGCTTTGGCAGATGAAGTTTTGCTTATGCAGTAATGCCTAAGGGAAATGCATGACTCATGGCAGTCACAGGTGGACGGTCAGCCTGCTTGTCATAGCATGTTAACTATGTTGGGGGAAATGAAAAAAAAAAAAAAGAGAAGCAATTCCAATGCTTGGAAATCGAGCATAGTGCTTTAAAGTTACTTGCTCTGTAAAATAATGTAATATTAAAAGATCAGTCGTTCTCACAGTAAAAGCTCGGCAGCTGTGCTTGCCAGAATAATTATGTAAAAAGAAAACACAGAAAAACTATAAACTCATTTCAGGCCAAATACTGTAAATTGTACGGTATGAAACTGTAATTAACAAACACTGCTATTAAAATCTGCTTTGTACCTTTAACATACTTACTACCTCCATAATAATGAGGTAAAGAAGAAAGCCACATGAAGAATCTAAGCTCATCACAGGTAGCTTTACCACAAGCAGAAGTATATACTGATAAATAGAAGGTGCACAGAGTCATTCACGCAAACACATCATGGTAACACACGACACTTAAATAATGCAATAACCATTTATTAAGATATAACATAAAGCCTAATTGTGCATAACAAAAACACTTTTAAAATGTGGAGTGTCACGCAAGGAATTCTGGGAATATCAGTTTACAGTTTTTGACTGTGAATTATACATTGATTTGTACATCTTAAATAACAGCGTTTTTACAGGATTTTACCGTTAATAGTTTAGAATCCCAATATTGCTACTTGTTCATTTTAAATGTAGCTTTGCCTAGCTTATTTGCATATTTACTCGGCTCACAACATAAGCCTAGAGTACAGCTTGCAGCAAGCACGCAGCTTGGTTTAGATGCTTCAGATAATCATTTTTTAAAAGGCTTCCACTTGTAATGTAAGCATTTATGCAGCTGTATAGTATAAAATGCTTGAGTATCTAATGAGGCTGTGTTGTTTAGTTTATCATTCATTATCTGTTGCTGGTATTAATGATAACCCAGGGTTGAAAGTGGCCTTAACCCAGGATAAAAATAAAAAGGTTAGTCTTGGGATAAGCATAGTGTGAAAAACTATTAAGGAGATTAAATTGAGATCTAATGGAAACTTTTAATGGAAAGACTTCGGCTGCTGCTTCTTCAGAACCATCTAAGTAATCTCAAATGTACCAAGTCTGCAATCAGAAGTTACAGATTTCAATTTGAACTCAGATTTTTGTCATCAGATTCTTCTAAGATCAAATGTTCTCAGCTTTGTTATTCATATTAGGTTTATAACTGTATATTCGCAATCACTGGATATACTTTTTCTTGTAAAGAGAAAAAGTAGGATAAATGGCTGCTGAAAAATTGGTTTTGCGGTCATCAGATTTTAAAATGCACTCAAACAGAAAAACGTTATTTTAAATGTTTCACAATATTACTTTTTTACTCTATTATGGTGTTCAAAAATCATAACTCCGTATGAAAGAACTATATATCTGTTGGGATAATCTAATCCCACCTACACAAAAAGCGCCGTGTGTGAGCACAGAAACGGCCTCCTATCCATCTAATTGTCCTACATTGATTCTTAAATATTTTATATTCATTATCTTCCTGGTTTTCATCCAGAATCGCTCAATCACATGCATGTCTCCTGCTCCCCTTCCTAGCTCGTCTGCGTAATCTCATAAACGCATTCTGAGCACACGGCACTGCTAACCAGACCCAATTACCCTTTGTGATCATCTAATTGGCCCCTTTTTGTTATGCTAATTCAAAGCAACAATCACAGATTGTCTGTTTATGTATGCGTTTTCTGTTTGCTTTAGTATCCGTGCCAGCTGGTCATTGCATACGAGCGTCACATGCTCAAAACATTCGGCATTTACGACTTGATTTCTCATTCTGCCCTCGGATGCTTTATCGGTCCCATTGGAAATGGCAGTAAAAAAAACAGAAAGCCTGGCAGCTCAGTGTGCGTGTGTGTGTCGGTGTTCATGCGAATTGGTAAGGCCATCAGGCTCAGATCGAAAATGACTTGGAGCAATTAGCTTTAAGCGTTCATGGCCTTTTAAAGTCAATGTGAAATCAAAAATAACTCTATTTTCTTTCCTAATGCACAGTCCTAGTCTTACGTTGTTGATTCACCTCTCTAACGTTACATTTTATGGAAGCAGGTGAGTTTAAGTTCTCTCTCTGCGGCATTAAACTTTCTTTTATTATGTCCTTCCGTTCTTGCTTGGGGCTATTAATGCATTTTCCCCCATTATTGGCATTATTGGCTTTCCTAAGGTGACATTGTGGCATATCATATGCAGGAGGCATTTGATGAGCTGCCTGCTTGATCTCCTTCTCCATCTCTCTCTCTCTCATCCAACAGTATTCGGATACTCCACTCATTTGTTGACACACTCCATCAGACAGTGTCACAGTCAGCACTTTAGAGCAGCGATGGTGCATTAAGAATCTCGCTGCTAGGCGCTCCTTTATTTGTTAGTATTCACAGCAGGGACAAAGCTGTGTTTTATCTGCTTCTCCAGTCTCTTAAAGAAGTAGTTCACTGAAAAAAGAATATCATTTAAGCGCCCTCATGTTCTTCCAAACACGTATGACTTTATTTTTTCTGTGGAATAAAAAAGGAAGAATTTGGAAGAATGTAGTTGTTGCTTTTTCCCATTCCATTGAAGTGAATGGGACTTTCAAGCTTCAAGAAATAAAAGAATCATAATACAAAAAATCATAAAAGCATCAAAATATATTATAATGTAGTATAATAATTTACACTGAAATTCAAAAAGACTTGGTTCAGTATCTGTAAAAAAAAATATCAGCAAATACTTATTGATACTTTTTAATTAATATAAAGTAGATTCTGTTCTTTTGAATGTAAAGAATCCTGGGGAAAAAATAGAACACTAGAACAGATCAGTATAGTAGAATAATTTAAAACAGTTTTTTATTTTTTATTTTAAACTGGTATTTATTGTAATAATTTATTTATTGTAATAATTTTGTAATAATTTCATAATTTGACTGAATATTTACTGTATTTTTACAGCCTTGCAGTTAACATAAAACACTTCTAAAAAATATTTAAACATCTGACTGGTAGTGTAATATACTGTTTTGATACTTGTATGGTAATTTGTCTTTCATGTCAAGTGTCGGTCTGCATTCGTTATAATTTCAAAGAACAACCAGTACAGTTATTTAAACTGTTGTTTTTGTGTGAAACATAAAATTGGTTTGAAACGAGCCAACATAAGGGTGCAAAAACATCAGAAAGTACTGTGTCTTTCTCTTTTTTCCCCCCTGTTCTTTCTGATGTGTCTGCATTTAATTTCTTTTCTCTGCATTCCCCTATTCCCCAAAAACAACTTGCCTCCCACTTAAACAACCCAAGCAAATCCCGTCCCAGGCCAGAAATGAACCCAAATGCTTACGGACCAGATTAACTACTAAATAAATCCAAACTTTGGGCTTTGAAACATTTTTGGGGATTAACAAAGCAGTTTATTTTCAACTGAAGGAGCGACTAGCGAATAAGCAATTTTATTTTGTTACACTTCACATCTGGACCACTGTATTTTGCCACTTAAATAGCTCAATAAACATTCAGCAGAACTAGGTCAGAGATACGCAACGGAGCGTACCTGCAGACACAAACACTCCTAACCATTTCTTTAGTGCATTGCGAGGGAGTCTGAGCTGCATGGGAAGTAGATGCTGTGAAGCCACCCTGAGTACAGGAAGTTCTCTGAGTCCAAGCCAATAATACGTTCTGGGGTTTCATTTGGAGGTGTGTGTTTAATGGCAGCTTAGTGTGTGTGTTGTAGATGAGAGAACAGTGTCATTTCACACTCAGCTGAATTTGTGGCGTCCCGCAGTGCCAGTTGGACTACCCTTGATTTGTGGACTGATAGTGAGCATAGCAGGCCATCAGAGACCAATGAGGCAAACACCACAGGGACTTCCATGTTCCTCTGTATTCTGTGTCACTGAGCAGAGTCTGACCATGTGTTTTAGAAGTGTTTCAAGCAACGCTGGTAACGTACTTTAGTTCAGCTCTTTTCAAAATAACATGGCTATTTCTAACCAGTAGCTTCGTAAAAGCTGATCTGTTTTATTTAAATAGTATTCAGTGTATCTGAATACTATTTAAATCCTATCGGTGAACTGAAGATTTACAAAGAGGGCAAATTAGCATTAGAGCACAATTCCATAACCGCGCCGATGGGAGGGGAACTTCTGTGTGTGATTTACTGACTATGCGCACATTAAAAACACCAGTAATTTGATGAGTGCAAACGTAAATCGCATTGCGTGATGCATTTAATATACTCTCCTCCCATAAATTTTTCTTCTGAAAGGGAAACTCCTGTAAAAATGCAAATTCAATAAGGTCAGGCGTGAAAATAACTGTCAGTTATTTTTTTTAGTGCTAATTCTTCTTTATTAAATCTTGACAGTACTATTTTAACGTCAAAAGATGTTTTGCACTAGCGCAAGCTTTTAAGTAAATCTGGCATTTTTCTGTTTATTAATTGTTTTATCATTTTTTTTTTTATATTTTTTAAATATTCTTTAAATATGCATTTTTTTACATATTAAATTAGTTATGTTTATCTACTTATGTATGTCATTTTTTTTATTCACTTATTTTCTCATTATTCTTATTTTCTGTTATTTTTTCATATTTTTTATCCACTTATTATTTTTATTATTATTAAAAAATAGCTTCTTTTGTTAGTAACTTGAACTGCTTTTAGTTGTGGCACATTTATCTTGAGTTTGAGTTTCCAGGCATTTTTTGTTGACACTGCATGCTACTTTTTTGTGCTGCATGTTTGTTGATGGAGCTTTTTATCTTATGGAGTGGAAATGTTAGCATTTTCGCATGAATATCTTGACATTCCCATAACTGTCTCTGCCTTTTATCTCTTAGCAGACACACTAGACTGATTGTCCCGCTATGTCTCCCTGTCACTGTGTCTCTTTAACAGGTGCTGAAGGGCAGCAAAAAGCTCTCCATGTCGGTGCGTTCTGTGGGACGGATCCCAGGCGGTTATGTTACAAATCACGTGTACACCTGGGTGGATCCGCAGGGGCACAGTGTGTCCCCACCCCCTGACCTGCTGGCGGAGCATCGCAGTGCCACCCTGCGCAGGTCCAACAGTCAGGGCCGCAGTCACATGCAGCTTCTGCAGGACGGGGATGAGAAGAAGGTGAAAGTTTGTGTGCTTGAAAATGATAGCAGCTGGTTTAATGTGTTTACTGTAGATGACATGCAAATAGATTACAAATAAAAACAGTAATATTATGGCCTATGTTCCACAAATGTGAAATTGCAGACTCTGTTCAATATATAAGTACATGAACACATGAACAAAACAAAATCTCCTGAGTTGCACTGAAAGCCAAAAACAATATAATTATTAATAAAACATTATTTTTAAGGAATATTTAATAGAAATATTATTCACCATTAATGCAAATTAATAACTCATTCTTGTGAGGAAAAAAAAATATTTTATTAAAATGATGAGAGATAATTTTGGATATTAAAATTTAAACCATGAATGCATTTTTCTTTTTTTTTTTTCTAACAGCAATTGGTAAAAATTAAAAGTAAATTTGAGGAAAAAAAAATATTCTTATGGATTTAAAAACTTTTAATTTTGAATGTTTTTAATGAATAATTTAGTTGAACTATTAAAATATGTTTTAGAAAAATGAAAAAAGGAAAAAAAACAACAACAAAATAAAAATTCAAAAAAATAAAAATAAAAACCTGAATTTTGAAAAAAATAAATAATACATTTTAAGAAATATATATATATATATTTCAATATTATACAATATTATATAGTCCTATGAAATCAATTAATTTTTTTCCCAAAATTCTGTTCTATATATATATATACATATAGAACAGAATTTTGGGGAAAAAATTAATTGATTTCATAGGACTATATAATATTGTAAAATACATAACAATTTGAAATAACTATTGATAGCAAAGCAATATTTTCAGCATTTGTCAATTCCAGTTGTTTGCCACTCAAGCATTTATTATAACTTACTAGTTTGTGTGTGTGTGTGAAAATTATACATTGTGTAAATTGTATAAATATATATATATATATTTATAATATATAAAAATATAAATTGTGTATAATTTGAAATATAAGGATTTTATAACAATGTGAAAGTATTTCAGTGTTTATCAATGTACTGCATCCTGGCTGAATAGATTTATTTAAGTATTTAATAACGACCGTTCCTCATTCTTGTCAATAGTAATGTATTTGTCCATGCAAATACAAGACATTTACTTTTACTATTAATATTTTATTTTATCCTTAATGAATACAAACATTTATTTATTTATTTCAAAACAACAAGAGCAAAAACCCTACAGAACCCAATCAGTACTAAAATAGTTTCTTCATAAAGCATGTTTATAAAGCAGCTTTGTCCCAAGAAAATAACGAACAAACAGATGAATAAAACCTCCATTCACTGCAAGTGGGAGACAATTAAAAGATTACAATTAAATTTTTAGATTATAGGACTTCTGAACATTTGCATGTGCAAGAGTCTTCAAACACTCGATGCTTTAGCACAGCTGTAAAGCAGTGTTGTTTACAGCTCAGCAGCTTCAGTAAATGGGCGTCGTTTTAAGTGCTCCTGTATACCGTAGGTTGAGTGTGGAAATGAGTTTTCACTGGTGCGTAAGAGAGGTGCAGATGAAGAATTTGCCTTGTCTTTCATGAAAGCTGTCTATGCTATTATTTCCGTAAACCAAAGCTCTTTATCATATTTGTGCCAGCTGAAGACAACCTCAATGCTGTGGAAGTGCCAGTGGACCGCTGCCCTTTTCTATACGTCATCATTTATCCGCTGACACACACACACACACATCTCTGAGCTAAACTATCTGTGATCATCTCCGCTAGCTAATTGGCAGTAGCGCTTTAAAACTAAACCTGGTTTGGTTTACTTGGGATTTTTTCTGTAACTTCTGATAAGCCTTTTGTGCTCATTTCATTTGATTAGTAGCGATGTGTGTGAATTAGTGTGTGTGTTTGATTTGCATTTTACAGAAGTCTTTCTGGTAAACATACACAGTGTGTACCCAGCTGATAAACCCTTGACGGCGATGCATTTCCATTTTAGAACAATACCGACTATTAGGAACAAATCCAAACCGGGGGATTAGTGTTTTGGGTTAGGTGTCTTTTTATCAGCAAATTATTGAATATGTATGAAACATTAAGCAGCAGCAAATACAAGAGTCTGTTCCACAGTTACTCGGCCTCCATCAGACCTGAACAAAACTAAGACGTCTGCAGTTGTAGGCAGGTGCTCTGCTCTGAATTTTAAACAATATGAATTAAATATATAAATCAGTGAAGGGTAAGAAAAAATGATTTTGTTTGCACGTCATTATTTGCCTAAGGAACTGTGAGCATGCAGTGTTAGTCTGACAAATTAAGCAATCAATCACTGTTCATTGTCCATTTTGGCTCATTTTAAATGTGAGAACCTTTTTTCGTTTGCTTTCCAAATAGCACTGTTCCTTACCTCTCTATTTTTTGTATTCTGTGCCAGAAACTGTGAAACACACAGAAGCCTGCATGTGTTTTTGTGTGTAAAGCAGCCTGTGTGAAGTATTTGGATGCTTAAGCCACACTTCAAAATTTTTAAATTAAATGTATTAGATAAAACATTAAACTAAATGTTTTTTTTGTTTAATAAAAAGAGCAAAAACCCTTTTTTCCTTTAATTATATATGAAAGATACACTGTTAATTCAGAAGTCTCTTGTGTTCACTTAGGTTGCGTTTATTTACAGTAAAGCTAATACAGTAAAGCTGTAATATGAAATATCATGACAGTTTAAAGTAATCAGTTTTATATTTATATACAGTTTATATTTCACAATTTTGACTTTATTCTTGCAATTCCTAGATTATATCTCATCATTTTGATAAGAAAAACCCTCAACTCAGAATAGGATTATCTCACACTTGCGTGTGGCGCTTACTATTGTGGAGGTAAATCGAATTATAAAGTCTGAACTAGGAGACATAAACTTTGCATTTGCAAGACAGTCAGAATTGTGAGTTAAAATAATTAAATGTTATGTAAAATGCGAAAAGCAATAAGTAATGATAATATGTCATGCTGTAACTGTAGGGCTTGTACAGTGCGACCCCTTTGTATATTATGTACATCTATTAATTAAATCAAATTTATGCTAAAATAAAGTAATCATAGCAGTTTTTATCCATGATATGTCAAATAGAGTCTTTGATGACTATATTCTATACAAATTAATTGCATTAAGTTTCAGTATTTTTTGCATCATTTTTTAAGGATGTTTTGATTCACTTAGAGCTGCGTTCCACACGAAGTAATTTTCAAAAATCCATAATAGGGGCTTTTTAATATTAACCTATACTGCTTAATTTTTATTGTAACAGTGCTACACTTTTTCTGTCCGCTTCTCAAATTTGCCCTCTCTGTAAAGTCTTTTGTTCTCACCTGTGTGCCAGAATTTGTTGAATGTGATTATAGGGAGAGTTTTATGAGCTGTTCATCTACGTGTAAATCTTTCAAGGCCGTTGGAGAGCGCACATTCTTTCTCGGGCCCCGCGGCCCTTGGAAGCCAGCGCACTAGCACAGCACGCCGACTTCATCAGTACTGCACAGCGCAGCAAAAATCTCCCTCAGTCCGCCCTGATTTACTACCCTCTTGTTCAGTCTCACAACGTAGTGAAGCAATTTGCAGGCTAATTCTGACAAATTCCTGGTTCCCGAGCGAAGGTTGCATAGAAAGCTCATTTGAAAGCCGAAGTCTATTTAGCCTCTAGAATGCTTCTAAAAAATAATAACAAAACAAATATCAGAAACCATTCATGAGAGAGACATTTATAAATGTGTGGCATTATGAACAATGACACACACAAAACGGAGTATGGCCCTACGCCACCTTGACCTTTCAGGGATGGCTAGTACTAACCTTTAAGTGGGCGACGGATGCTTTTGGTGGGTGCTGGTGTTCGGATGAGACGGCACACTGCCGCATTGATCTCCCAGAGTGCTCTGGTGACCCCGTCTGATTGGCTCTGCGGGGATTCTATGATGTATTCTAATCACAGCACCTTTGTTGCTTTTGTGTGCTGCGCTTTGAAGAGGTCGTGGGAGTCACTTTAGTCCTGCTGCTGGTTCAGCAGAACTGTCGTTCGCTAAGGCGCATAGGTTGTTAGAGTTGAGAATTATAGTTGTACGGCAACGTAATGGCTGCTGTACATTTGAGGGGTGAACAACACATTGTGGTTGGGAAGTATTTTAATTTCCTTGTCGCCGTAGTTTCAGCGAAGTATTTGGATGCTTAAGCCACTTTTAAAAATGTCTGATTGCTAATGCATTAGATAAAATGTCAATCCAAATGCGTTTATGTGCAATAAATTGATCACAAACACTATTTTAAATGATGAATAAAACACTACTGTTAAAAAGTTCATAAATGCCTGTACAAACTGTACAAAAGCAGTTTCAATTTCAGAACGCACAGATCTAGTAGACTGACATGTCAACGGGTTTCCATAAATGTTTATGTTGACACCAGACATTAGCAACTGAATTTTGAGATGACTGTCTGTTTTTCACCGTTTAAGTGAGGCGCGGTTTTCTTTGTCTATTGTTCTTAACTGTTTCATCACAGCGTGTCTGTAACGTGGTCGTGTCTGTCTGTTTTGCCTTTGTTTTGTCTTGTGTTGTCTTGTCTTCATTTGTGATCCCGCCCATGTCATTAGTGTTTGATTTGTTTCCTGCTGTTTTTCCCACGTGTTTTGAGTTTCCCTCCTTGTTTCCATTTGCATTTAAACTGTGTCCTTGTTATTTTTGATTGTCGGCCGTTGAATGTTGCATGTTTCCAGTCGTTTGCTCAGTTCCTGTATTCTTGGATTATATTAAAAGACTGTATGTGTTTGCTCAACCCACGTCTCAGCTCCGTTTCTGTCCACCGAGATGGCGGTATCTCATGACAGCGTCCTGATCTTTAGTCCTCATTCATTAGGGCTTCTTTAGCAAAGTTAACGTTATGTACTGTGGTATAATTGGCACGACATGGTCATATATCACTGCTAACAGTATGAGCTCATACTAACAAAACACACTAACTGGTAGTACATTGAGATATGATATGATCGCTATTTGTGTCACACTTTAATGCATTGTATCTTGACGTAACTATTAAACATTTGGCTATATTAATTAAAGGTACTCACTGGTAGAAGTGTCCTTGTTCACTCTCAAACGTCATCCCACAAAGACGAGCTCACTCAAAATATGAATTTAACCTTCAGATAATCCATGTAAAAAACATTATTAGAGAGGCGACCGAAGCAGACCGCAGAAGCCAAGCAGCAGCGCGGCTCACTGACGGTCTGACACTGCTGCCGCTGCGACAGGGAGTGCATATTCAAATTTGACCGGGAAACGGTTTGCTTGCAGTCATTGGCCAAATTCCTGAGTGACAATCAGATTACCCAATCTGCTCGAAGCAATCCTGAGCGACAGCAAATAGCATTGCAACTATGAAAAAACTAATAATAAAAAGATTACTGTTAACTTGATTAAACTTCATTAAAGATTACAAATGTGTCTTTCTATTTATTTAGTTTTATTTGTAGGCTGATCAAATGGTGATGTCACATGATCTTTTCTAGAAGCACCAGTTGTACAACTACTGTATGGCATTTTCTGTATTTGGCCCTTAAGTGTTACACGGCCTGTTAATTCTCCATCCACCATAACGCTTAGGTAAAAAATACTACTGTAGTTTCATGCAAATTACAAAATTTGTCTACATACTTTAATTTAATAGTGTAGACATTGCAAGCTATCGACTGCTGTAGGACTTTGTAGCATTTGTTATACAAGACAAGTAATGTTGAACTTCTCACCATAGAACGTGACTGTCTGTTTTTTAATTATTCAAAAGCAGACACAATATAGGTAGGCCCTAAGAGTGCTGTTTCATCATGAACACAGCAAGCGATTCTGGCCCACATTTGGCTTAAAGCTGGTACTTCTGGCCTCCTGTCAGTAATAACCTGTACCCTTTCAGCCAGAGGTGGGTGTGACGATGATGCATTGTTTAAATGTAATCTTTTTAAATGGCAAGTCAAAACAGAATGAAACATATAATTTCAAAATTAAGCAAATCAGTCAATCAGACCCCTGCTAAAAAAAACAATAAAAGACCAATGGAAACCATCACAGAAATTCTAATGGTTTCTATTAAAATACCAAAAAAATTACATTTGTAGTGTGTTTTGGGCACTTTCTCAATAGGATTTAACATCCCACCAATAGAATCCATCCCATAACAGTAGACACCATTATACTTTCCATTAAAATCAATACAGTTCCCATTTTGGGCAGGTTTCAATTTTTTTCAGCAGGCACTGCATTAAATTAAATTATATTTGATGTTATATATTATTCT
>JAUMHP010000078.1:5191604-5219405 GCA_032361065.1 Enteromius trimaculatus | reverse complement strand
ACAGTATCTATCCATCTATCTATCTACAGTATCTATCCATCTATCTATCTACAGTATCTATCTATCTACAGTATCTATCTATCTACAGTATCTATCTATCTACAGTATCTATCTATCTATCTATCTATCTATCTATCTATCTACAGTATCTATCTATCGTCATTTTTTCTGTCTGTCTGTCTATCTATCTTATCATTTTTATTTCATCTATCTGTCCATCCATCCTTCCTTATGTGATCTATCTCATAATGTATTTGGTTGTGTTGATCATTTTATATAACTGTATAATATTACTGTCAGCCTCACTTCAGGATGAACTTCTCTGCACTTTTCCTGACCATCACTTTGCTTAACTTCTTTCAAGGACAAGCCCTCTTTCAGTCCCGAAGCATATCCCCAATAGGACACTTTATTTTATTATTTTAGAATTTACATTCTATTTTATTTGGGAGAAAATGCCTTTCCGCTCTTTTTAGAGGTGAGTTGTTTTAAGTTCCGTTTAGATAAAGCTCAATCTAGGGATAAATTGTCTCATTGAAGCCTATTCAAATTCACTGGGGTGTGATGTGTGGGGACACGGCTGGAGTTTCTGCTCTCTGAGTCTCCCAATGCGGACAAAACACTTGTTCTGATTGTGCTGTCCTAAAGTTATGATATTGATCAGCAATTATGTGTTCCTGTGATTAAAGAGGCTGTCAGTCGAGTGATGTCATAATGGGTAACCGTAAAGGTTGTAACACTACAGATGGTGATCGATCCCATCTTGGCCGCCATCATTCTTAAGGAATTATAAAACCTCACATTTTTCTTGCTAGTTTTATTGATCATCTTTTGTTGGAAAGATTCTGCTCAAGCTTTGCTTTTTGTAATTGAGCAGTGGAGCTGATATCCCAGAGTGCTGTGGAGGGCAGGGCTTTTGAACCTCTCAACATCAAACTAGACAGAAACGCTTGTGTTTTCATCTAAAGAAATCTTATTGCAACTATATATATATATGTATACTGTATATACTACCGTTCAAAAGTCTGGGGGTCCGCAAGAAGAAATACTTTTTTTCAGCAAGCATGCATTAGGCTTATTAAAAGTGACAGTAGGAATTTACACTGTTACCACAAAGAAGTCTATTTCAAATCAATTCTGTCCTTTGTAACTTTCAAAAATGCAATACTTCATTATTACAATTTAAAATAACTGTAAAATATGCTTCATTTTTGATCACATAAATGTGGCATTGATAAACATTCTTTTTAAAAAACATAGAAATCCTACACCATTCTAAATTTTGCTCCAAAAATTCTTGATACAAACTTTGTATCCTATGTATGTGTATATATATTCACTATATTCATATAATACAGGTAAGTCTCAGCTGCAGGGGTTGGCCTCAGCAGTGTTTCAGAAACAGTCCGTTCTCTAGATAAGGATGAATTTGAGTTCAACAGCACAGAGACCTCATGAGTTTCTGTCAAAGGGAATTTATGTGAAATCACTGGGTTTTTTAGGATTAAACAAAGAGAAAGTGGAAATAAAGTAAATGGATGGTGTAAATTATAATCTATGGACCCTGGTGAGAGTAATGCATTTAGGTATTTGTTCGGTGTGCCAGTTTTGTTCTTAATTGCATTCTTTTAGTCCCTACCTTGGGTTTGCAAGAACAGCAACTTTCTCTACAGTTATTCTTCAATGTCCAAGAAAGGACATTAGCCTCATGGGTCAAACCAGTCAGGGAATTTTCCTCCGAAATACTGTGAAAATAAATGGTCTGTCATTTGAGGCAATGGAAATGCATTAGTTCCTGTGGGAGTGCCTTGCGATAGAGCTTATCTAACTTGCAGCGTTTAAACACAAAACATACTTTGTTCTAAAGAGAAGAAAAAGACTAAGGGCGAGAATAGTGCAGGCATGATCAGCATTCATTCACCTCAACCACTGTCTCTGTCTGTATTGATCGAGCTCAGTTCAAAGCCTTGTGTCTTTTGACGGTTTGATAACAGACACTATTGCTGCTCGACTGCACCTGCAAACCAGACGACGGACAAATATGCATCTCCACCCAACGACAGTCGATAGGCTGTTCAAGCAGGCATAAGTAGATGAAATGAATTTAAGGCATGCAGTACACCACTGATCGATCTAAGGTGTGCATCAAACCCATCTAATAGGTCGGTGTGTAGAAAGCAAGTTAGTAATATCTAGCTAGTTCTCCATATTGGCTTGTTAGAGTGTTTTGGTATCATCCTTTCCTTGAAGAGCATGCCATTTCTAGGCTGAGCGTAACACTGATCGATGATCATGTTGACTCTGGAGCAGTGCTTTTTGATTAGGAGACTAATTAAAGCAAAAGCTGCTCTCGAGGAGAGAGGCTGAAACATGAGAGAGAGCAAATAAGAAGGAGGGTAAGAGACATTATGGAGATGAGAGTTAGAATATCAGTAATGAACCAGAGGCTTATCCAGTGATGTTGAAAGATTTCAAATGTGTGCTTTGAGGCTCAATGAGCCCCAGGTGTTTGAATATTAGTATTAATATTGCATTTCTTCTCTTGAAATATTTGCGTTTCTTCTTTTCTCTATTCACCTCAGGGTGGCTTTTATAAAGGTGTGGCGGGATCTCAGGTGACTCTGTCCAGTTTGGTGAACCAGAGCAGGGCCATGCTGGAGGAACAGGCCAGACATCTGCTGACCGAACAGGAGAGGCAGACCATGGGCTATTACATCCAGGAGTACCGGGATGGTCACGTCGGTGTTGAGCAGCTGGTCATGGCCCTCTTTGAGCTGTTCAATACACATGCCAAGGTGCAAGCATTTACATTACTCTTTACTAGGGCTGGGACTCGATAAAAAAAAAAAAAAATTAATCTAAATTAATTGCATTTTAATCGCATATAAATATTTGACCTTTGAGAACCACGCTTGCTGCTGTATGTTTAGCAGTGATGTGATACTTGAGGTTGGATGTGCTGCGGTGATATACGAATTCCTTGTTGCATAGCTTGCACACAAGCATGCTCTTATTGACGCTTCCATCCTTTCGTTTTTTATTACAAAATTTCCCATCCACAGGGTCAACCAAAGCAATCTCATCAGCTCATCCATGTTTACTGTGGTTTGTTTTTGTCTGAACGCTAGTTAGTACTCATGTATAATCGGTCCGCCGAAACTCATCCAGTGCAAAAATAAGTGCGATTAAAATGCTTTGTTTTTGTGACTAACTGCCACTTTTTGCTCACTAGTGATTTTTTTTATACCTTTTAATATTTATTAATAAAATATTATTAAAAGATTCAATATACATATATATATTTTATTTAAAAATGGTAATTTTGTAAATTGGTAATTTTATAACAATAAACAATAACAATAATCCTAGTATATGACTGTTCATTTTTTAAGGATACACTATTGTTTTGCACAAATTAATACATTTATTTATCAGTGATGCATTACATTTATTAAAAAGTGAAAGAAAATACTTTATAATGTTACAAAAATGTAAATTTACGATATATACTGTTTTTTTGAACATTCTATTAATCACAATAAGAATCCTGTGTGTGCATATATATATATATATATATATATATATATTAAAGTAAATATATGTTAAAGTAAAATGAGTGAAAATACTGTAAACATAGGAGCCTTTAAAAAAACTGCCTATTTTGGAAAAATATTTCAAATGGCACTTACTTAGAAGCTTTTACAGCTGAACTTCATATATCACAGTTTTCAAAATAATATTAATCTACACAACTGTTAATAATAATAATAAAATATTATTGTTTAACAATAAATGTCTTAAAATTAGCATAATAGAATTATTTCTGAAAGA
This sequence comes from Enteromius trimaculatus, assembly GCA_032361065.1. NCBI lineage: Eukaryota > Metazoa > Chordata > Actinopteri > Cypriniformes > Cyprinidae > Enteromius > Enteromius trimaculatus. The sequence goes on along the minus strand of JAUMHP010000078.1, from coordinate 5,215,574 downwards.
TCATGTGACATTGAAAACTGGGCTGCTGTAAATTCTGTTTTGACTTCACAGGAAATAATTCTATTTATTTTAAAGTATATTAAAAATAGAAAAACATTGTGTTAAGCTGCAATAATTTCACAATTATTGTTTAATCAAAGGATTAAAACACTTATTATCTCCACACTTTTGAGTGGTAGTATAACTAATTAAAAAAAAATTATGCTCAAATATTTTTTATTAAAGACTTTTACTGTTTGGATGAATTATTACTAATAATATACATAATACTGACACTATCCGAAGTCCACAGTATATTGGGCCATCATTGTCTGGTGATTTACAGCAAGTATAACCTCATAACACTTTCCCATTTATGAACATATTAAAACTCCTGAGATTAAAACAATCAACACGAGCCCGGTCACTTTCACGGCTCTGTATGTGTGTGTGTTTGCAGTTTTCTCTGCTGTCGGAGGTGAGGGGGCTTGTGACCCCTCAGGATGTGGAGAAATTTGACGGCCTGGTTCTGAGACGAGAGATCGAGGCCCTGAAGGCGAGACAAAGTGGCGGAGCTGGATTTCAAGACTCCTTCTCCATGGTTTCATACCCTGATACACTTGCTTCCTCCTCAGCCAGCTTCATGACCAACACCACCCTCAGCTCCGCACGGGTAAGAAAGGACATCCATATTCAGAATGAGTCTCTACTGAACGCTTGTGTGCAATTATTAATGAATCCGACCTAGTGTCTGTATCTATAATTTCAGACAGGAAGTGTTTAAAGCTGTGCATCTGTATTGGTGTGGGATGAGTGGATGGCATTGTTGTTGTGTGTGACATAAAAAGCCGTTCGCAAAATTGGTGGGCAATTTGGGAACAAAGAAGGCGTGTGCAGATTACTAGGATACAAGATGAAGGGCTGTGGGAAACAGCTTTTGTCCTTTCTGTTGGAGGCTTTTACGTCCATCACTCGAAACCCGTCTGTCCTCCTGTCTCGCTCTGTCCAGGCATGTCTCACCTCAGCTCATCCACGTCTCGTTGTGAAAGCACAGCTGTTTAGATTCGTCACTGTCTCAAGGGTGTGATGTTGCTGTGACAGATGGAGAAGTGTTTTCTGTCAGATTTTTAAGCCTGCTGACTCCCAGTGTAAATTGCAGGAGCAGTTTAACTCCTCATTTCCTATCCCTCTCAATAAAACAGGAAAGACTCCTCTGGCTGATAGATATGATGGAGGTAGGTTAAACAATCTCTCGCTTCCCTTTACAAAATGTACCATAGTAACCATAGTTCCTACTATATTACCATAAAAATACACTACTGACCTTTAAGTACTGTAGTAATGTTCAGCGCAGTTTGTCCCGCACAGTTTCTACTGCTGAAATGAATTATTCCTCAAATGATGCCCAGCAAGCGATGAAATGACTGAAAAAAATCACTTGTATTAACATTGAAGGAGGTACTTGAACAATATCTGGGGAATGGAATACCATAGAGACTTATGATGGGGATCTTTTTGGCCAATAACCAATCACCCAGAACACCCTAGCAACTGCACAGCAACATAGCAAGTCCACTCGGACACCCTAGCGACGTAAATCCACTCAAAGCACTTTAGCAACTGCATAGTGACACTAAAAATCCACACAGAACACCCTGGAAACTGCATAGCAAATCCACTCAGAAAAGCTGAGCTATAGAACAACACTAAAGATCCCCAAAACACGTTAGCAACTGCATAGCACCACATCAGAACGCCATAGCATCTGCATAGCAAACAACTAGAGCACCTTAAAGGGTTAGTTCACGCCAAAATAAAAATGATGTCATTAATTACTAGACCTGGATCATTTCAGTTATCTTCAATTATCTTTTTTTAGCTTTCATAACCAGTTACTATAAATGTGATATTTCGGTGGGATATATGGTTACTATGGTAATCAGTTGGGGTGTGTCTCTCTAGCCAACCAAAACTTTAAACTAGAATGATTTTTTTGAATTTGAATGATGTGGGTTTGTTTTTAACACACGCTCACACGTACAGGAAGATAATAAAGTTGCAGTCTGCATTCTCTGCATGGACTGATCCCTCTCAGTCACTCATGTCTGATATCTGTCTGTGTGTATGTGTGGGTTGCAGTGGTCTGACATACATGCATGCATGTCGCAAATGAAAAATGTGTCCACTGTGACTTTGGTACCTCTTCATCATGGGTCATTTGTCTGTATATATGTTCCTCTCTGTGTGTGTGTGTTTGTGTGAGTGTGTGCACTTTGGAAATGAGCGAACATATTTGTATGCAAGCTTTGTTCGTGGCCCTCCTCTGTGGATTGGTGTTGTTGTAAGCTTGCCAGCTCTGGCTCTGGTAATTACAAGAAGCAGCAGCGGCGGCTCACACCGCAGCCCCGCGGAGCTCCACAGACGAAGCACTCGCTCTGGGACTCTCTCATCCTGGTACCGCATATGCAGAGCTGTCACCACAGATAAGCCCCCCCATCCAAGGCAAAAAAAAGAAGTCTCGCAGAGAGCGTCCTGATTTATGCTCCAGTGGAGCACAGCAGAGGATTGTGGGAAGGTGGAGGACCTGAGCCAGCACAGTGCGGTGTCTCTCTGAGTCTGCTGTTCTGTCTGTTTTAGTTTGTAGGAACATAGTGTCCAGGCAGTGTTTTAATGTCACTGTCATTTTTATAATTAAAACTGTGGAATTTGGTCATATTTTTCTTGAGCAAATCAGAATATTAAAATGAAGACTGGAGTAATGGCTGCTAAATATTCAGCTTTGACTTTACAGTAATAATTGCAATTTAAAGTGTTTAAAATATGTAACAAAAAATTATAATAATAAAAATTGTAACAACACGATATTACAGTTTTTTTGTTGGTTTGATCAAATAAATTGGTGAGTGTGAGAGATTTCATTCAAAATATTTTTAAAAGTCCTTCAAACTCAAAATAACCTTTGGTAGCATATGTACGGTTGTGAAACTTGCATAATTTTGATATAGAAATCATTGAAATTCACTTTACTGAGAACACTGTAAAAAAATATATATCTTTTTACGGTAATATACCGGCAGCTGGGGTTGCTAGTATAAAACCGTGGAAAATATATCATAATTTTTGTTTTGTCAATAGTTTTAAGGTTTTATTTTATATTTACAGTTAAATACCATAATTTCTAATAAGAAAATAGTGATGGGGAATAAAATAGTGATTGAAATAGTGAAATCTGTTTTGTACTTTTGAAATACACTGATAACTACCAAATGCAGGTGGTGATGAGAAAGTTCACATGATGAACTAAAGCTCATTACAAGTAGCTTTTCATTTACACAAGCACTAAACACCATCATGGTAAGAATTATTAAACTAAAATGGGCAATAAACATTCATTTAACAGCATTACATGTAACATACAACCCTAATAAACTTAACTGATACAAAAAATCTAAGAAGAAACAGTTATTTCAAAGAAAAAACATCAAATTCAAACAAAATATAAAATGCAATGCAGGGAATTCTGTGAATGTCAGTTTGCGGTGTTTCCTGTAAAATTAACAGGAATTTACCATTAACCATTTCACAGGTTTTTACCATAGCATTTTCACAGTTTTTTACAGTTAAATTCACGGCCATTTTTTACAGTGAAGGTTCAGTGAAAGTTACTGGTTATAAGTTCAGTTAAGGGTTCATTAGACTGATTCAGTCTGGTAAATGGAACTATGCATTAATTGATGAATTCAGTTTAACGTGTATCATGAGATAAATATGGCATACTGAATGTGAATTCTAAGTTGTACAATTATGTAGCAAAAAAGCAGAGTTATTACAGGAATGACAGCATAAACACATAAAACAAATGAGTTCATAAGTGCCTCCTTTTGTAAGTGGTGAGCAAGCAAATAAAGTCAATTGATGAGGCTTTTGTTTTGGTGGAGGGGAGTTTTAATGAGGTGAATCACAGGTCTGAATGCAATCAGCCGTCACCGTCACAACAACACCTCCCTCTTATTCCACATGAATCAGGGCTTCTCTTTCTCTCTGTGCGATATGTGTTGGATGGAAAATGAGACTGGATGCGAGATTGAAATGTTGGACTGTAAGTGCAATTGTGTTTTGATGCCCCTCTGTGAAATGGGCCCTCAACAAAATGCAATTTGGATTGAACTTTTGTTTAGGGGATAAACACACAGCTGTGTTTTTCATTTGTTTCATAGTCTCTTGTTCTCGTTTTCTCTCTTTTGTTTTTCTGTCTCTCAGAACGATGGTGTTGCAGAGAACAACGGGGAACAGTCTCAGGAGCGTAGCAATGCCCTGCCAGACATCTCTCTGGTAAGCCCTTCAGTTTGAGGAGGAACAGGAAAGATAAAAGAGGGGGAACAGAGAGAAAGGGGAGTGCTGGAATCTGCTGAGGTGTGGAGTAGAGCACATTATGAGAACTGGCAGTGAACACCTTGAAAATTACCAGGGGCGGATTATGACCGGTGAGATGATGGCTTTTGAATGAAACCCGAAATTTAAACCTCTCAACATAGGGGTAGGCGGTATGACAAAGTACTGTGTCACAGGAAATGTGATTTTTTTTTTTTTTTTTTTTTTTTTGTATCACAAATAAAAATAAATTTCATCGTTTTTAATCTAGCAAATGCCATGAATAGAGCATAATCTAATTATATTTAACTATATAACTATTATTTAAATTAGATATTATATTAATATACAACATGTATTGTAGAAATAAGTAATACTTGACCTCATTAAATAAAGAATTTTAATTGCGACTTGAAGTATACTAACCATTGTGATTTTAATATGAATTAAATATGATTCAAATATTTTTAATTAGGTTCTTATTTTTATTTTTTGTATTTTTTATTCATTTTTAGTTTTTAAAGCTGCAGTATTGTCATTTAAAAAAATGTTTCCAGTGTTATAAACATTATTATTATTTAATGCTAATATTTAATTCTAACATCTTTGTTTTCAGTTTACAAAAAAAATGTTTTGACCACATAATCTGTTGCTAAACTGTGCCTCATATAACCCAGAATGATTAATCCTTTAGTCCTAATCTTTATTTACTCCATGTTTCTTGTCGCTGTCATGTAAAGATAACGTACGCAGAGCAGTCTTGCACATTGATGAGAATATATTTACATGACCACAATATAACAAAATCTCTACTGTTGACATATTTTATACTGTCATGCCGCCCAGCTCTATCTCGTATGGTTGTAAAGGCTCAGCTACTCAGACAGCTGATGGTTGTTTGGCGGAAAGAGTAAAAGAGAGACGAGATGATGACACTTTCACTGACGGCTGCCCGTTGTGAGAGAGATGGCCGAGGAAGATTGGGGTCTTTCTCAGAGAGTTTTCTGTTGGTAATCTGATGAAACCCCATCAAGCACCAGCACAGCTCTATCAGGCGCTTCCACAGAGCATGCGAAAGTTTCCAGAGAATGTTTAGGCCCAGACAGAAAAAAAAAACCCACACAGACGACTCGCATTTCGGTTTGATTGCTTTCTGACGGCACTGACACCTCATTCATCTGGCTTCTGCTCATCCCGTTCAGCCTTAGTTTGTTCATTTCCTGTTATTTTTTTTTTTTTTTGGTTTTATTTTTTGCTTTGCCACTTGGTCTGAATGAATCAATTGTTCTTGTCCTCCAAGCAGTGATTTGTGGGTAATTGTTGTATGTTTTAATGTATGGATGTGTATGATGCATTATAAGCTTTGAAGGCTGTGTTATTGAATGTGGAATGTTTTATTGATCTCCTTTGAAATATAACCTGAAATATGGCTAACGCTCTCCTCTTTCATCCTAGGATGAGGTTCATTCCACCTCAGGTTCCCCTCCTTCCTTTAAACCTCCTCCTCCCCCAGGGCTTCATCGCCGGCCCAGTCGAAAAGCCACGCTTAGTAAACGTGCCTCTTCCAGCTCCTCCCAATCAGGTTTATACTTCACCGCCCCTTCTCGTTCCCAGACCAAAGAGCCCAAACACCCAAAAGCACCCAAACCTCACACATCTCCTCCTGACACCTTCAAGATAGACGTCCCGGCACCTCAGCTCGCTGTTGTAAGCCAGCATCCTATTGGACCATTCCCCAGGGTCCAGTCTCCTAGTAAGGTGAAGCCTGCTGTCCAATCCTCATCTCCGGTTCCTCCACCCGCCCCTAATGTACCTGCACCACCTGGGCCACCACCTCCTCTTCCTCCTCCTCCTCCTCCTCTCCCCCCATCCCCAGATAAGCCCACACCTTCTTCCCCAGCATCCAATCAGCATTTTGTCATGGTGGAGGTGCACAGGCCCAACGCAGAGCCTGATGTAAACGAGGTGCGTCCGCTGCCACAGGCACGAGGTGAGACTGGCCAGATTTGAGGCATTGTGGGCAGCCGCAGATATTTCATGTATCATTAACCTGCTGTCAATTTCTATCCTGTCTGGTTATTATTTTTGCCCATTGAATAATTATCCTCAGTGTTCAAAAACATAAATATTAATTAAAAAAAAATTAGTTCAGCCAGATATTAGTTATTCCACTCCAAAATGAAAATGTTGTCATTAATCACACCTTTTTTCCAAACCTGTAAAAGCTTATTATCTCTGGAGTATAATTTAAGATAATTTAGATGAAAACAGGGAGTCTGGTGACTGTCCCATTGATTGCCACTGTCAAGACCCAGAAAAGTATGAAAGACATCGTCTGAATACTCCATCTTCCATCAGCGGTTCAACTGTAACGTTATGATGTTACGAGAATACCTTTTGTATGAAAAGAAAACAAAACCAACGGATCTATTCAATGATTTGGCACTGTAACATCACCGTAGTGCCATTTTGGGCAGCATCCTGTGAACACACATAATGTACTCAATTCTGTGGTAGATGTAATGGAAGGATTAACCATTGCGACTAAAACATTGTAAGTCATGGAGATAGATAGATAGTCATTGATAGGTTTCCGTATAATTGTAGCCACCACAATAGCCATTATTTTTAATTGAGGAGATGTAGACGTGTATTTTTACCAAAGCGGTTTGTGTAGACGCAAGCATTGACTAGAGTGACTGTGTCAGAACCATAATGTGCAGCAGATATGTGCAGAAAAAACAAGGGGTTATTCAAGCATTAATGGCAAGCACCTCATACTCAAACGATGTTAAAGAATGATCATGTGACTTTAACTTATGCCAGGTGATCTGTAAATACAGATCCAGTGCAGTTTTGCAAAATGTTCCTTGTTCAAATTGCTTAAAAATCACTGTTTTGTGATAAATTGAAGCATTTTTTTGTTTGTTTAAGATTTATTTAAATCTTTTTATTATTAGATAGGATAGATCAGGACTGACAGCAAGTGTAGCGGTGGAGAGATGGGGGGGGGGGGGGGTGAGGAAAGCGAGCCAGGATTCGAAATTTGCGACACCCAATGCGCAACGGCGCTGAATGTCAGTGCACTGCCCACAAGGCTATCGGCGCCAACTGAAAGCTACATTTTTTCAGTTAACAATTTCAGTTTGCACAATTTGAAAGGTAATGGAAATGCAGCTATCGTCGTGGGATCTGCAGTTGCATTGCTTCACTGCCGTTCATAAATCTTCTCCCATGGCCTTATGGGATAGCAAAGTGTCCAGTAAATGCACACTTCAAAATCTCGCAAGACATAGTGAGTCATCTTTGCCTACTGTTGAATTCAGACAGACCAGGCTAATACAATGTTTTTCACCTATTATATATGTAGTATGGAAGGGGGGACTATTTGGGTTTTTAAATCTGCTCAAAATATTAAACATGGTTCATATCCTCTGATGCAATGAAATGATGGCCTCTAGCAAAAAAGTTAAGCATGACTGAAATCTCTGGAGGTGACTTTTGGCAACTATTGCTGACCCTCCACAATGAAAATGAGCCAAAAGTCTGCCAAAAGTGGTGTATTCCAGAATTCTGATCTGAATTTTTTCTAATGGACAAAAGTTTCGGAGGCAATGTGTAACGTGATTGACACAAAATGAGGTTGTATATATTTTTTTATGTACTGTACAAAAGTTTCAGACAAGAATTTCTGACTCGGTGTGCTAAGACCTTAAAAGAGTTTAGTAATGCATTTGTGACTCAGCTTAGTTAAGTTAAGTTAATCAGGCCTTGGCGCTGTGCAGATGCTCTGAAAGACACAGCTTACACACAGTGTGTATTAAATCCTTTAAATATTCCATTACGTGTTGTCACGTATTTTTGTAAAAGCAGATGTAGGCTTTAGCTTGACTACACAAATAAAAACACTACACTCAATTCTAATTGCATCTGAATGCACTTATTGTTACCGTCTTCTTGTAGGAGGGACATTATCCCAGCTGTCAGACAGTGGACAGACTCTTAGCGAAGACAGCGGTGTGGACATTGCTGATTCTGGACGTCTCAGTAAGGATAGCAGCCCACGTCCCGCCCGCACCAGAGCCCCACGGGACGGGCACGGAGGAGGAGAAACATCTGCCAAACCGGTGAGACCGAGAGAGAGAGAGAGAGTGAGGGGGATGGACGTGTGAGAGTTAAAGATGGTGTTAAAAGTGTGAATGAGAGTGAAGGAGTGTTGACAGAAGAGAGCAGTCGCATAAATCTGTTTCCTCCCCCTCCCTGTGACCGAGCGTGCTTGACTTTTAACAATTAATTTTCACTTTTCTTCTTTTGGTACATACATTTCCTTAAGTTTTTCTGTTCTTTCATTGTTCACTCATCCATCTCATCTCATATCACCGATCCAACAGCTCTCTGAAAAACCTCAATGTGCTGAATCAAGACACGTCCGTCTTCCTTTTGGCCGTCCTTTAGCTATTTGCTTGCCGGCTCTCTTTTACGCATGAGCTGTGTTTGTTGATCTCACAGAGTGAACTAATAGTGCTATTTGAGGACACTGTTGTTGGGGGCGTAAGCCACTTCCCGTGGCCCTATTTTAGGCCGTCAGACACAAAGCAGTGTGCATCATCAAAGCCAAGCGTGTTTTTGCTTCCTTATCTCTGTTCCCTTTCATTCTCTCTCCCTCTCTTTGATTTGCTATTCTGCTGTCTTTCTTTCTCTCTCTACTCTTCTTCCCATCTTTCTCATCCTGTCTCTAATCTGTCTGCAAATCTGCCTTGCAGCCGGGTCTGTTGGAGCCCATGTCCACTCTAGTGAGAGTGGCAAAAAGCGCCAGTACTCTGGGCATCGCAATAGAAGGCGGGGCAAACACACGTCAGCCCCTCCCACGTATCGTTACCATACAGGTGAGTAGTCCATACTGGGTTTTGTTAAATAAAGGGTTATTTTACATGAAATAATATGTATATTTTTCAATTTTTAGTTTGTTTATATTTTTAACATATATAATAGGAATGTTTAATAAACATAAACAAATATATGTATATTGTATTATATTATTATAAAATTATAAAATAATACAAATAAAATAAGTACATTTTAAAAAATATATATATATTTATCATATATAATAATATATTTTAATAAAACTATATTTAGAATATACACATACAAATATACAATATATGTATGTGTGTTTTTATGTACAAAATAATAAAAAATACAGTAACACAAAAATACAGTACAAATACTAATGTAAAATATTTCAATTTAAAATAACTTCTGTTTTAAAATCTTACTGAAGGTATTAAAAAAAACTCCCTTTTTGTCTTAATTTCATGAGGAAAACATAAAGTATACTATAAAATACAACAATAGTCTACTAGTGACCTCAACATCAAAATATTAAAAATATTTATTTTAATGCTACTCTATATGAATAAACATGATGTTTAACATAATTTGTATTAATTTAAACTACAGTACTAAAACTTACTGAACATAATTGTAAATCTTACACTGTTTGTGCTACAGTCAGCGTAAAGAGAGGAGTTCTATTACTCTTCTATTAGTTGAATATCTACTGGAAGATAGAAGTCATATCTAGAAGCCAGAATGTCATGGAGACTTGTAAGCAGGCTCTTTTGACTTGGTTTAATAAGCAACCACCTAGAAAACCCTAGCATTCGCATAGCAACTTTTAAATTCCACCTAGCAGCATCTTGACCAACGTCCTAGCAACACAGTGTGATTTTTGTACACATTTTCTCCGTTTGTAGCTCATCGAACAATACTGAACCTGAGCATGAATCTCAATAGTACCCTGTGGTTCTTCATAGTGGGCGACTGCCAGGTTTTACAGCTGATTATACTGCTTCAAAACCCTCTGTCAGGTCTAAAGCGCGATACGGAGCCTGAGACAATGCTGAACACAAAATTCCCAATCACCAGTTCCCTGCCATCAGTCATATGTATCGGTCTATAAGAGCACCTACAGCTTTGCTGAATTAAATAATGAGCACAGGAGCATGTTATAGACCTCCAATTGTGAGCAGCTGCAGCGCAGAAAGCAGGTGTTGATGTTTCGACGCCGTTGTGGGAGTGGATTATTCCTGGTTCTGTCTTTTCTAGCATTTAAAATCTCAAGCCCTCTGTTGAACAGGCTTGCAGGAACGCTACTGGCTAGGTGAGAAATTTGTAGAGCTAGTTTATATGTGAAAAGCTCTCTGTGTTTTTATGTCTGACTGTGCTGGAGAGGAAATGATGTGCGTTTTAAGGAGGGGATGTCTTCGGCTGTGAAAGACAAATCTGAAATGACAGTGCTGCTGATTACCGTTGATTTAACAGCATCTTAATAAAGGATTGAGAGACAGGGGCAGGAGAAAAATAAGAATATAAGAGACAGTGAAAATAAGCTAGAAGAAAGGAAGCAAATGAAAGCAATTGAGAGACGTAGAAAGTGCATCTGTGGAGGAGAGAAATGGACAGGCATGAGTGGGTTTTAATTCCCCGGCTGCAGTCGGTTCATCAGCGTCATAATGAATATCCAACAACAAAAGCGACTGTAGATTAGATAATGTGGAGCTCTTTTGTTTCCATCATTTTAAGGCAGTGAATAAAAGAAGATGAGGTGCTGGTGAGATCTAAGTAGATAACTCTTGCATTTTAGCCTCCATTAGTTTACTACTTCCTGTTGCATAAGTGCTGTCATTCTCTAATGCAGACTGACGTATGATTAGTACGATAAAACCAAGGATTAAGAGGGTTAAATTGAGATTTTGGAAGATTGGGAACCCTAAAGTCTGTTGCTTTAAACTATTATCCCTCAAATAAAACAGTAAAAGATTGAAAATGTTATGTCAGATGAATATTGAACAGTAAAGGAGGACGACGTGACATGTGGCCAGGTCTTGTTTCCCATACTAGGAATTTGTGCTCTGCATTTAACCCATCCAAGTGCACACACACAGCAGTGAGAAGTGATCAACCACACACACACACACACACACCGTGAACACACACCCGGAGCAGTGGGCAGCCAGTTGGGAGCAGGTGGGGGAACGGTGCCTTGCTCAAGGGTCTCACCTCAGTCGTGGTATCGAAGGTGAAGAGAGGTGAGACCTTTGAGCAAGGCACCGTTCCCCCACCTGCTCCCCGGGCGCCGCAGCACTGGCTGCCCACTGCTCCGGGTGTGTGTTCACAGTGTGTGTGTGTATGGTTGGCAGTAAATGGCAATAGATTTGTAGAATTCAGATCTGTAATCTGATTGGTTGGTTGGGTTTACGTAAATTCCAGGTAAGGTTCTTACAGCTTTTAAATTTTTTATTTAATTTTTTCCTGAGAAACAAAAGTGGGTAAAACCAGTACAGTATATTTCGTATAGTTTACAGAAGGGCGGGGGTGGGTTGTCTGTAGAAACTTTTATGGATGTAAAGAAATTCTTTAATATTCTATTAAATATTTCCTGTGTTCGCCAGAAGAAAGTCATGCAGGTTGAAATATCTGGGTGCATAAATTTAGCATTTTTGGCTGAAACATCTCTTTTATTGTAACTTCAGCATTATTTATATAGTATCCATTTATTAGTGTTTATGGTAACACTTTGCAGTAAGGTTTCATTTGACAACTGTATGTAATCCATGAACTAACAGTCCATTAAATGATTTAAGTGCATACCTGGCATCCAATCAGAATCGAGTATTCGGACAGGCCATGGAATGATGAACGTCAACAAATGGAACCTTATTGTAAAGTGTTGCGTATTTATTTTAAATTAGTTTAAAAAAAAAAAAATTCTGTTTTATTTCACATTTTTCTACTTTTTTTCTAGTTTTTTTGTTTGTTTGTTTATATTTATGTTTTATCTGCATTCAAGAAAACTATCCAGCATACACTTAAACTTTTATGGAAACATCAACTCAAAATAAACTTCATTTTAAATTCAAACAATGTCCCAAATCTCTCTAATATGATTTACTCTGGGTTTTCAGCAAACTATCAGTCAGTTCTCCACCTGGGATCACTCAGAGGAACAAATTATTGAATTTTAAATTTCAAAGTTGCTGAACACATCCTTTTATGATTTTCCAGTTAAAATGTACAAGCAAATGGCGTATACTGTAATCAATCTAAATTCAGTTTTTACCCAGAGGGAATATAACTTACTCCAAACCAAATATACCAAACTGTGTACCTGCGACTGCAAAAATGGACTGACAATACTGCTTCTATGTGAATGTATCCAGTCTGATCCAAATCAGTTCATTTTCTCTCTCTTTCCCACAGAGAGGCGGTTCAGCTCATAATTGTGGACAGCTAAAGGTGGGTCAGGTGATCCTAGAGGTGAATGGAGTGTCTCTTAGAGGAAAGGAACATCGGGAAGCTGCACGTCTCATCGCGGAGGCTTTTAAAACCAAAGAGAAGGACTACATTGACTTCTTGATCACAGAGTTCAATGTGGCTCTGTAGAACAGTGCGAGTTCCATGATGCTGGGACACTGCAACGTAACGTGACATGTCTTGCCATGATTAACCCCCAGAATCCTGTCACAGGGTGGACTTCTGTTCATCCTCCTCTGTGATGTTTTGAGACCAGTCAGTGTTCGAAAGGCCATCCTGTGTGGACCAAACCCGCGTTGACCTTTCCGACGGCAAATGTCAGGACAGAGCAAAAGTTCAGTCTGTTCTGGCTGGTTTGTTTTAGAAGATGGGACGATCTTTTCAGTTGACTTATTCTTTATGAGTTTCTATAATGAAATTTGGTCATCTGGCCACAAGAGACTCTCCGTCGAGCTTGGATGTGTGTCGTGTTTTTGATATACGATATCGCAATGGAGTCTAGGCCCAGCATCTTGTCCTGGTGTGAGAGTTTGTGTGAACATGTCATGGAAATCATTGTTGTTGTTTTTTAAAAGTCATAGCTATTTTATAAGAAATATGTAAAAATGTGTTTAAAATCTATATTTAAAGTTTAAGAGGTGCACATAACTACTGACTATAGTAAATAGTGATTAACCCCATAGAGATTCAAGCTAAAGTGCTTCTCTCTACAGATTTCTGTGAGCAGAACTGCTGAAACATCTGTCATCTGCCTTTTTTTAACTAGTCAGCTGGTTTCAGTTTTTGATTGTTGTTTGTCCTGTTTTGCAGGGGTTTTTTTTGCATCATACGGTAATTGCTAAACCATGGCAATCAGTCATTAGGACAGAAATGTTGGAGTCCTGAGAGACTGCTACTGTGTTCAAATATCTAGAGAGCTGCCTACGTAGACAGCATTTTAAGACAGCATAGGCACTTGCAATTTTAAGATACCATGTTTTGGCCAAATTTTATGGAAGAAGCACATGCATCAGGGCTCAACAAGAAGGATAACTCACTGACCATGATGTTAAAACATTTCGTTCAGAAGTTTTGTGTCAATACATTTTTAAACTAAATCTGCATTTATTAGATGAGAATACAGTAAAAAGAATCATAATATAGTAAGTAATAATTTATACACACAGTTATTGCAATTTAAATAGTTTTAATAGTAATTTATAATAATGATAATTTAATGTTTTTATGTTTTGCATGCTAAATATTCAGCTTAAACATTATGCATAATTTATATAAGATTATAGATAGATAGATAGATAGATAGATAGATAGATAGATAGATAGATAGATAGATAGATAGATAGATAGAATATAAAATATGTAAATATATTTATGTTTACATATATTCTATGTGTATATGTATATATATATATACAATTATGTTTAAACTGAATATTTAGCATGTGTTTCAGGGCTATCTGTTTTAATTTTTTTATTGATTTTTAAAATTCAGTACTGCAAAAACTGATGGTTCCTACATAGGCCGTAGATAGCAAGGCAGCTCACTAGGTTTTGGAAAGAGTCTTTGAAGACATGCTGGCATTGTGAAGATTCTCCGAAAGAAAAATCATTCTCCAATTTCTTTAGATGGAGCGAGAAAATGAGAAGACCCTTTATCCAGTTATGAGTGGTGAAGCAGGAACTTGACATTACAATCAGAGACAAGCAGCCATCGAAACTAATGAAAAGTTTAGATCTTCAGCGAGGGATCTGATTGATGCATTGAAAAAAAAAAAACATTCAGACTGGGAAGAGGTGGCAACACAAAGCAACAGTGTGTCAGTCATGTTATATAAGCGGGAACAAGTGGGAGAGGAAATTGAGAAATGGTGTGTTATTGTAATGTGTGTGAGTCTGTCTGTCTTTCAATGCAGAGGCAGAGTGTGAAACAGTCCCACAGAGCCAAGATGTATGTGTGTGTGTGTGTGAGAGAGAGAGGGGGGGAGTGAAAACTACCTGAAGCTTTGAAATATTGACTAGTGCTAGCACAGGACTCCTCATTTCCACCTGCCCACCCTCTCTAATGTAACAGCCATCTTAAGCTCACCTAGATCACATATGCCACCATCTTCACTCCTCTACAGTGTGTTGCTTGTTAGACCCAGACATTTGAACAGTGTATATATAGTATATCTATATATTTTAAGTAAATTCTTTGCAATATCATTCTGGAATCTTTTCATTTGTATAGCTGAGGTTCTCAGAGGGAAGACAGGCAAGACTGAATGAACTGAATTTTAATAGATGCAAAAAATTATTTTCTTACTTTTCATACTTCACATTTGTCTTGCTTTAGTACAAATATTGATGTAAATGGGTTTGCATCAGAACAGATTTGGAGAAATTAAGCATAATATAATTTGCTCACCATTGGATCCTTTGCAGTGAATGGGTGCCGTCAGAATTACAGTAAAGTCCATGTGACTCCAGTCCATCTATTAACATCTTGTGAAGTGAAAGTTGTGTTCTTCTAAAATAATAATCATAATATTAATACAAAGGGACAAGATTATTTTTCTTACCCCGCTGGAATATAACGACCTTTTAGAAAACAAGACTGAATATCTTAAGTCATTTTGCTTCTCAAGTAAGTGAGTCTTGTTTTAGGAACGCTTAAGTGTTTGCACGAGAAAACAAGACGACAACACTGTAAGAAAATAATTTTTTTGCTGTGAGTGTAATGGATTTGCTGCTCCAAATCCATGATTTTATCACTTGTTTGTTTGTTTTTTTTCTTGTCTCTTTTACTTTTACTGCAGTCGGGGATATATCTGTGCTTTCATCAGTCATCTGAATGCAGTAAAGCATTTATCCAGTCAAATTTATCCCCTGAAATCTCAGTTCTGCACACACCTGTCTGACAGCATTAGGAATGATATGTACCCTTTTGTCAAATCTTTGCTTCATTGCTCGGATGCAGAATGGCAAAGTCCTGAATGCACAAAGGTATCAGTATGAAAGGCTTCCGAGGAGAGAGAGAGGGGTCTTTGCACCAGCTTCTCATCCCAATGATGCAGCTCTTCAAATGGAGATCAGTTCTCTGTAGCACACGTGTGGAGCTGCGGAGCTGTTATGTTTTCATTGGTGGACAGGAATACAGATCAAAGAACAAAGCATGTCTGACCGTACCGACCTTCAAATGTGCATAAACACGTGGTTACTCACAAGTCCCCAAACGCACAAACAGAACCAAGATTACATCCTGAAAGTCTTAAACTTAATGCTCTTATTTTTCAACCTCAGAAGGTCAAAGCATAGTTTTAATTTCATTTTCAATATCAATGAGGTTTGCAGTGTTTGTGACCTTGTTGACAAAATGTGCAAATAAAATAAATAATAGATGAAAATCTTTACAGCTTGGAAAATAAAAATTTTAAATGTTGCTTTGGCAATTAACTGAAATGAGTTTAACTGAAGTACTAAAATGAATAATAAGAGAGATTAAGAGTAGTATATTTAAAAAAAAGTATAAAAAGCACATCAAATTTAAATATAAAATATAAAGTTTAAAGCCCATATGAGATATAAATAATACTGTAGTATATAAATAAAAAAATCACAGTGGTAGAGTTTAGTAATTTTCTGCCTTTGTTAACCATCAAAATGTATTACACAAAATTTGTTAACAAAAAAGTTTCAAAAATACTAGAATAAATGCTTAAATTAAAAAGCCATAGCTGAACTACGATCGTGTTGGGCTTGACGCATGCAGGGAACACAACAATACTATAACATTTGAGAAATTATTTACTTATTATTATCTATTTTGTAATGGCAGAAAAATTATGTTATGCACGGTTGGGAGCAAAACATACAGCTAAATGCTGTTTTTGTCATTCAAATTAAAATAAATATTTGACTATTTATGAATTTAATGTGGCATTTATTCAACATAGTAAAATAGTATTATGATTTATAACCAATTAGTCAAGGTTGCAAATCTAATGGTAATGCTTCAAAAACGTCACGAGACACTACAGAGGAGTATGTTTGTGGAGAGTGCCAAATGCAGGTCTATATGACCTTTCAAAACCGCATTTATGACTTCATAAGTCACGCCATAGAGTCTAGGCAGTCCTAGTAAAGAAGATAAAGACTGAGAGCCTTCATCCTGCTGATATCTGCTGGTGTCGTGACTGACAGCCTTTGAAAGACAGTCAAAATTTCAGCTTGAGCTCTCCTACTTGACCTGCATTCAAAATAATTCCCCTTAGAAGAACTGGTGTTATAACATCAACACATGCTGAAACATCACTGCACAGTACCTTTCCAGAATCGTTTATTCATTTTTATTATATTATTTTATTCCCTTTACAATTGTTTTACCTCAACAACCCGTTGCCTTTGTTCTTCTGTCTGCCTGCCTCTCTTGTACAGTTTAAAGACTACACAGCCATGGTATTTATACAGAAAGTGTGTATTTATTTTCCAATAAAGACGAAGTGCAGGGGGGGAAAAGAGAAAAATCCTCCTTTTGTCTTTCCATTCTTCATCTCCCACCAGTTTCTGCTGCTTTGTGGCAGGTACAAATCTCATTAACTATAATCAGCGAGATAATGTAAAATTAATAGACCCTCACCTCTCACTAAAATATGAAGTAATTCCTTAGTAGCATGCCTTTAGACGCATTTGATCAAAACGATTCATACACAGACAAACACATGATTATCTGGACTGGTTAGTTATCTGCAAACAGGAAGCATCTTGTGGTTTCTCATTCATTAGGTGTCAAAGCACAGAGAAAACCATTAGAGATGTACAATGCAAATAGAAAGCCTCATTAACCATATAGGCTAGCTCATGGCTGGATGAGGAAAAAACACGATATGAGGGGATAATTGATTGCAGGGAAAAAATGATTGGATTGAATGCACTGGATTAGGCTACATTGCCATGTGAAGGAGCTAATACGGTACTTTGTTTTATGCATAGCATATTTGTGTTCACATGGTACGACAAGAAGGCATAGCATGATAAATAGCAAAAATTTGTGGCAATATTTCCACTGACAGCTACGTCGTTTAAATATCTGTTTTATGGCGCCATCATGTGGCTGACAGTGGTATTATAACAAACGTTTTATGGTATGTTGATTAATGAATGTAAATAAACATGTTGCTCTGTGCTCCAGCTATGAGTACATCCTAAAGAGAAGCTGTGGACCAATATGAACGGTCTTTTACTTTTGTAAACCCCGCCTTCTTCGTTGAGGAGCCAATCAAAAGGCTCAATTCTGCGTTTACTTTGACAACGAAGCCCCGCCTTCAAATCAACGTCTCGCTCTTAGATTTAATGCTGCATAATTAATTAATCCTTCGTCTTTGTTTGTAGCGTTTTAGTGGTTTTTCTGCAAGAAAAGTTAAAGATTTCCACCACAGAACACAAAAACCTTGCACATTTCGCTTTGTACTTGAATATTTAAGCGTGAAGGGAAATAAAACTAGTGGCGTGGAGTGAGTTACAGAGATTTTGCCTCGCGCAAGTAACTGTTAGCACAACGCCGACGATTGGGACAACAACAAAAGTAAAAGTAAAAGCAAGCTGGACCTTGGAGCTAAATTACATCCATTTGACAAAAAGAAGGTGAAAAGTCCATGTTTGCCTCGTCGCTTGGTGATGGAAGGACGGGCTGGCGGTGTTAGTTTGTGTGCTGTTCTCAAGGCAACAGTCTGAAGTTCATGCATTCATATGAAGAGTGCTGTTTTTGCCCTGGAAGACAGTTTGATCATGTTCAAGGTAAGCAATGCTGAAATACCACAGTCAGGACAGCTTTGCATGTTAAAGTTCCTCATAACAGAATGCACGTCTCGAACAGTTTTTATGTTTCCCTGCTGGAAAGCGTGCATATTCGTAACTTTCCTTGCTCCTGATCAACAGGTTAAACCTCCTTCTTCTCGTTAGTCAAGTTGTTCAAGTGTGTTCTACCTATAACTACACAACACAAGCTTCCTACTTATTTTATAAAATCATATAATACTAATAAATTAGTTATGTGTAGTCATACGTATTTTGTATTTCAGATCTTATTCTATATAATTTGCGTTTGGATGTGCTGTATATTTAATAACTTTATTAACTGACATGGTATGTAATATTAAAAAATACAGGGTAAGTAAAAACATGATTTATTGTCAAGTTCTGAAATAATAAATGTGTAGTAATGTGATGTAGTGACAATACACTGTAGTCCTATAATGTGATGTATCATACATGAACTTGATTTATAATTATTGTATAATTTGTTTATTATCATTTAATGTAACTTATAGTATTATTATAATATGTAATAAAATACAGCCAATGTAATGTGATATCTAATTATATTTTATATTATATTTGTAAATATATAGGTGTATTTTATCATTTATATTGTGTTAGTAAAATATGCAAAAAGCTAAAAAAAAATAAAAATAAATAAATAATTTTAAACATCTTTGCATGCACGAAATGGCTTATGTTTATTTCACCAGGGATATGAATGGAATCAGTGAGTACAGATCTGAAGTATATTTCTTACTGAAAAAATGTAAGAACGTTTTTCAAATGATCATCAAATAATCCATGCCCTTTCAACCCAGAAGAAATACTCAAGGTTTGAATACGACACACTTTATCTTATTTTATCTAAGTTAATTAATCATGTGGCCCGTCTGATCCCAGCATTCTTCCTCAGACCCTGTGGATCTTCTTGGCCTTTAAGGAGCTTTAGGGCTCACTGTTCGTCTTATTAATCCTGTTCAGCTCTGTCTGTGTGTGTGGGCACTGTAATGTAGGCTATTAGGTACAGTAACACTGAACAATCTATATATAGGATACTAGTTGCTTTTGGCTGAGCTCGCCACAGGCTCGTTGAATGGATGGCAGAGATTTAGACAAGCGTTTAATTAAGGTTTGCTGCAGAATACACTGCGCTCTGGAGATTAGCAGACTCCCTCTGCGACTACATTTGTGTTAACGCTGGCGGAGGTTGCTGACAGATTGCTACGGTTTGCGTGTCTCTGTGGAATAGTTAGTCACAACAAACAAAAGTTCCATCCACACAAATAGGTCCGCTACACACAGCACGTGACGGCATGAGAAATTCATTCTTGTAGTCTATTAAGAAATTACAAGAATGTGTGTGCTTGTCTTTTCAGGGTCACTTGAAATCTTTTCAGAATATGACTGACTGGCTCATATATTAGACCCAAAGCACTTGTTTTGATTTAAAAAAATGACAAGTATGCATATATATTATGCTTTGGATGTGGCAGCGACACAATTTAAAGCTCATAAACCACATTTAGTTTGATTTAAAATGGAACGTTGATTTCTTATAAAAAGGGGCTTTTGTTATGCTTCATATGAAAGTTCTTTGCCATGAAGCAGTGTTCTGAATGCTGATTGGCTGCTCTTAGAACGATGCTTTGATGTCGAAAGACCGGCAGTGCACGGCGGAGATTGTTGTTGTGTGGTCACTATGGTGACCAAGGGCCCTGTGAAGGTTGAGGGTTGTTTTCTACTACATACGATTCACTTGCTAGACTGTTGTTTACTTATTGATTAATGTGGAAAGTAAAAATTGCAAAAATGCATTGATAACACAAAAGAGAAGTTCATGTTTTGATTATGGAACAAGCAATGCCCTTCAAGGGCCTGTTCCATAAAACAAGTTTACCAACTAAGCCAGGCTTTTGCAGATAGTCTGACTTATTTCAAATTAACTGGAAATAAGTCAGACTGACTGAAATAAGCCTGGCTTATTTGGTAAACCTGTTTTATGGAACAGGCCCCAGGTCAAGGTTTTTATTTTGTTTATCGTTTACTTTTAGCTATTGTGTAAAACTTTCTATCGTAGTGGGAACTGAAACCTGAATGCACACCTAAATTTGAGGCGCTCATGGGGAAACAAGCTTATAAATCATACAGATGTTTATTTATTTATTTATATAGAGAATGTCAAAATGCATAAAGTTTCCTGTGGTGTTGGTGTAGAGCATTAGAAAACAAGGTTTGTACAGTGTGTGTGTGTGTGTGTTTGTCTCCAAGACAAAAATATATGTGCTGATTTTAAGTTTACGCTTTGTTGCTTTCACTGAGGGCTCATGGTGCGATGAAGAACTGCATTATTTATACAGATGTTTTATGGTTTTACTTGAGAGCATCTGTTTACAGAATTTGCGTTGCCTTTCATTATCCTCAATTAACACTGAATAACAGCATTAATTAGACTTTTGTAAAGAGGTACGCAGACGCTTACGAGTACGTTCGTCAAGAACAAATTTCTTTAGTCACCTCCTCCTCCTTCAGCTTGAATTGATTCATTATCTGTTAATGTTTCTGTGAACAGTTGATAATTATTTATAGTTGATGTAATTAGTGTTGTGGAATGTTTTCTGTGTTATATCTCTTAAAAGGTTATTGGTAAGGTAATCAATGGCTGATAAAATATTATATTTCTGTGTTTTTCAGGTCATCTTGAATGACCTTTGAGTGGACGTTACGCAGACCGTTCATAAAACATGCATAAATGGTCAGCTACTAGAGATGACATTAATATCAGTGTGGAGCTGCAGGTGGTATAGGAGCTCAAGGTGGAATAAAAGAGGGAGATAAAGATCCAGGTGATGGAGCGGAGCAGAGGTGGTACCACCGCAGGGGTTCTGGTTTGGACACCAGCCCCAGCCTACTCCTCTCCCTCAAGCCCAGACGGGTCGGACTTCAGCTGGGATGAAGAACCGGATGAGGACTTTCAAAGCCAGATGGATGAGAATGGCATCATTGGCCTGGCAGAGAGTCAAGGGCAGCAGGAGGTGAGGACACCAGAGATGTTTGATTGATATCTGCCCATTTATTGGTCATTTAGAGCGGTCTCACCAGGGCTCTTCATCAGTAGAATCTCATTACACTTAAAAACACTTGCCAGAGTTGAACTGTATTTAATTAGAAACATTTAATTAATTTATATGCCCTGGTTCTAGATTAATGGAGCTTTTTAAAACTTGCAACTGTTTAATAACCATCAGGAGGGAGAGGAGATTGCAGAAGACCTGTTGTGGGATGTGAAGACCCCTGAGCCTGAGCATGGGCCGCCACCTGCACTAGAGGAGATAAGCTGTCACCTGAGTGAGCTGCTGGACTCTGAGCCTCTCTCTGAGGCCACTGGAGATGATTTCTGCTCTCCATCTCTGCGTAAGGATTCACAATTTACATTTTGTGTAAAGGGATTATTTATCACTAGATACACTAGTGTTCTTTAAAGGGATAGTTCACCTAAAACTGAAAATTCTGTCATTAATTAGTTACCCTCATGTCGTTCCAAACCTGTAAGACCTTCATTCATCTTTGGAACGCAAATTAAGGTATTTTTGATGGCTTCTAAGAGCTCTCTAAACCTGCAAGGATCCTCAACACTCAGAAACAGCATTGTTAAAATAGTCATCATGTGACATCAGTGGTTCAACTGTTTGTTTTTTTTGTTTTTTGTTTTTTTTTAATTTTACAAAGCTGCAAGAATACATTGTGCACAAAGAAAATAAAAATAATGAATTTATTCAACAATTCCAAAATGGAGCTGTAGGGTGATGCAGAGGAGATAAATTGTTGAATAAAGTCATTTTTGTTTTCTTTGTGCACAGAGAGTGTTCTCGTAAAGTTACAGTTGAACCACTGATGATAATTTTATCTCCTTTCTACATTTCTGGACCTTGATAGTGTAAGGATCCTTGCTGTCTATGAGAAGGTCAGAGACGAAGAATGCATCCAAAGCATCTTAATTTGTGTTTCGAGGATGAACGAAGATGCTATAGGTTTGGAACGACATAAGAATGAGTAATTAATGACAGAATTTTTGTTTCTGGGTGAACTACCTCCTTAAGGTTTTTTTGTTTGTTTGTTTTTCACATGACACTGGAGTAATGGCTGCTGAAAATACAGTTTTGGCATCACGAGAAAACATTACATGTAAAATAAACATAGCAATTGCTATACTATTAAACAATGTTACTTGTTTTACTGTTTCAAATGCAGGCTTGGTTAGTATAAGAGAAAAAAAAACATTTTAACAACCTCAAAGTTTTAAGTGATTGTATAAATATCAAAATACATTCCAATTGGTCTAAAAGGTTTTTATTCCCTTTCTCTTTTTTTAGAGGAAGAACACAAAACAGATGATGACCGAAGTGTTTTCTTGGAAGATTGGACTGATGATGAGGAGAGTACAGGGAGCCCAACTCACAAATTAAACTCTTTTCCGCAGAGAGACACAGTGCTAGACATGACTGATGAGGAAACAGAAGAGAAAGAAGTGTGTGAAGATGATCAGAGATTCGTGGATCAAACATTTCCTGTTACAAAAGAGATGGCATCTATGTTTGAAATGGAGAAGAGCTGTGATTACAGGGAGATCTCTCGAAATATTCCAGTTTCAGGAATCCCAGAGCATTCTGAGCAAAGTGATTCTGGGGAACTTGAGGAAACCAATGGGCAATTTCTGCCGGACTTACATTGCATCTCTAGAAACACTTTTAATTCCATCAGTTTTCCCCATTTGTCTTCAGAGGAGGTGATGAATAGCTGTGGAATGGAAGCTGAGACTTTTCCAGAGGCAGACATTAGGGCAGAGTCGTCTCTTAGCACCCCATACCACACGGTTAGATCAAAAGGGGAGGAGATTAAACACAAGGTCACACCTCAAATTTCAGCTAGATGCCCTGTAATAAAAATCAGACTTGGAAAAACGCACCAAGATGGTACGAGTGGAGAAAAAGTAGGGCTGCAGAGTCCTAACCACAATCTGCAGCCTCCAACACCCTCTCCCAGAAAAACAAACCCAGCTTCCTGTGACGAGCGGGTTTCCATTCCAGCGCAGAGCATTTCTAAATCAAGCATCTCCCCCTCAGAGCGTTCACCACCTACTACACCTCACCGGTCTTCAGCAGTAAAGAGCCACAGAACCTCCAAAACCTCTCACACTGATCCAGATGACATCAGGTGATGACATTAAAATGTTTAATTAAAAAATGTAATTTAGATGTTCAATTTAAATTTATGATGTTCAATATAAATCTTTCTGTAAATAATTTTTGAAATAAAAAATTGTCATTAAAAATACATGTACATATGAAATATTTATGTAAAATAAATAGTGCTGTCAAATATTAATCGCATCCAAAGTAAAAGTTTTTGTTTACATAGTATATGTGTGTGTATGTATAAATACACACCCATGCAAGTATATATTTAAGAAAAATAAATGTTTACATATTGAATAGATTTATTTAT
>JAUMHP010000078.1:5147665-5176223 GCA_032361065.1 Enteromius trimaculatus | reverse complement strand
TATTATAATACAATGTATAATATAATGAGTTAACTTATTAATATTATTAAAAAAATAAATGTTTGTTTATATACATTTTAAAGTATTTTTAAATTATTATATTATTTATATAAAACAATACTATTTGATAATTTTATATCGTAAATATTATATAAAAAATAAATTCAAACCACCCTTGGTCAATAAGTCAATTCCAATTGATGCACATTTTATGTTTTTAAATATTGTATATTTCAGATGTATTTTAATTATTATTTTATGATATTATATTCTATTTGTAATGATATAATATCATATAGTAATATAATAAGCACACTTTTAAAAAAAATATTATTTACAAACATAAATGCTTATTTATATACATTTGAAATATTTTACATGATGTAATATGTATATAATATAAAATCCTATAATGATTTAATCCAGTTAATATTATTTAAAAATAAGTTTAAACATATTCACTCACTTGTAGACATCATTCTCGATGGGCAGCAGGTCATAGGCCATAGCCTGGAAGGTGAGCTCATGCAGGACAGGAGAAACAGGGTCGAAACCTCGGTCCAAAATAATGAGCTGAGAGCGAGCCTTGTCTGGACCCTGCAGAGAGATCAAAGAAAATGTACTTTTGCCCCATGATTAGCACAACCCATTTTCTGATTAACATGAATGCAATACAATAATTTGCCCACAGTAAGTTAAGGCTCAATATTGGTGCAATGCTTGATTTCTCTGACCGCCCTGATATTCCAAAGTCATAATTGCTTTTTTTTTAATTGTTTCACAAAATCAAAATCTTTGAAGAACGTGCTGAAAGCTGCTTATGTTCCCCTCGAGGTACATGTACCCGTTCTTCTAGCATATTCTTATGTACATGTATTAACTCCTCTCTCTCCCTGCTGTGCAGTAACTGAGATGTGCCGCTCACCTCCCCCATTGTGGGATCATCTGCCTTGTAGGCGTCCAGTTTGTCCTGAAGCAACTGAGCCAGAGTGGCGTTATCCTTATACTCCCTGTGCACAGAAAACCAGAGTATTAGAGCAGAGAGACTGAACGCGAGACAGCTCTGTTGATCCTGACGAGGAGCCACTTCCTGCAATCTGATCCAGAGATGACTGGGCATCTGTCTTCTACACTAGTTCCTGCTGTAAGTGTGTGTATATATAGGATTAATATGATTGCATAATGTGAAAACGGCTTTGTCAGGAACAGATCAGTTATGAAGATGATTAAGACTCTGTTTCTCCATCGTTACCCTCGGTATCGGACGGCAGGGTACTCCTTCAGTGTGGCACACAGTGTTGCCAGCTGCTCTGCCAACCGTTCCATCACAGGGTTCTTCAGCTGTGTCTTATGAGGGCTGTAGAAACTCTGGAAGGCATCAGGATTGTCCAAAGAGAACACCTAAACACACATTCAAACTCGTCACTGATAGAGCAATAATGTGGACAGGCCATGTGATCAGCTGGTGTTTATTATGGTTGAGTGCTACTGAAATTAAGTTTATAGCCATAAAAAATGTGTTACTTGAAATAGAAAATAAAATATTTTTTATTTCAATAAGTTGACAAGGCAACATCTTTCAAATTAATTTAGTTTAACTAGATGTAAATAACTAAAACTGGAAAATAAAAATGAATGAAAACAAAACACAAAATTACTTTTTAAGTTTACAATTCATATTAACATGAAAAAATAAATATACATATATAAGGCCTTCTTTGATCATATTTACCAAGGGTGCAAGAATATTGACACCCTTGGTAAATATGATCAAGAAAGCCTTAAAAATGAATCTGCATTTTTATTATTTTGATCTTTTACTTTAAAAAATCACAAAAATTCTACATTTCATTAAATAATAATAATTTAAAATGGGGGAAAATATCACTATGAAATAAAATTAACACAATTATTAACACACCTAAAAAATCATATTATAGTATTAGTATATTCATATTCACAATTTTGAGCACTTTTATTCTATTATTAAATATGTTGAATGCTTTTGTATGCATGTCACATGCTAAACACCTGTGACAGAATGCCACAACTTGTGTTCCTCCCCTCTTCCTGTTTCCAGTCTGGTCTGAGGGATGGTCCTGGAATTAGTGAGTTGCCTCCAGTCTGTGCTTTCATTCCTTTCCTTCCTGTCTTTGTGTTTCCTGTGGCTGAATCTCTGACTCTGTCAGACCGTCTATCTACATAGGTCTTCACAACCACCCCTCCCCACCCCCTGTCAGCACACACCGGGTCACATGACCATCCTTCTGTTGAGCAGATGGGTTCCCCTTGATGCTTGTTCCCTCTCATAACCTCCTGTGATTGGCCGAGGCTCTCTGTGGATGCTGCGTCGGCCAATTACGTGCTGCTGAACGAGGCAAGCCTGCGAAGCACTGAGCTGCAGCATCACGCCAGCAGAGACGCATTGCTCCTCTGACTCCACTGAATTAATCATAGCAGACAGCCGAAGCAGCAAGGCTTTGTGGGCCAGACTGCATCCCCCCCAGCCTCGGAGCTGTAACAATCTATTTCTGCATTCACTGTGTTGTTTCTGGATAGTTTTCTATACAGATTTGTCATTATTCCTATATGTATTTATGTCTTCCCCTCCTCAAATGGCTCACCTGGGACTCATAGGGCAGGAAGGCGATGTTTATCTCATTTAGGGTTTTAACGGTTTTGGAGGCACGGCTCTTCACCACATCATTAAACAGGGGGTCTGGGCAAGCTGAGAAAAAAAAAAACACATCTGTAGTTGACATAACATTTTAAGCAATGGCTGCAGTTTTAATTTATAAGTCATAAGTCATATACCCTATTTTATATAGATATAAATATCCAAAAATGTATTTCTATTTGTAGGAAAGCTTATTCATTAATTTGTCAATTAATTCACTGGATCACAACCGATTTGCCTTTATATCTATTGTTACATATTAAAAACTTGCTTCTTGCTGATGGCCTGTATAGTAGTCTAGTTTTGAGTGAGGTCCCATTAATACTGCAGTGTGTATTTCGCTTCCAGAGCACTTGAAGTACAGTGGAGTACCCTCAGATACTCACAGTCAGTGAAGAACACATGAGCCGCTTTATATTTCGCTGAATGGGGATCTTTGAAGTCATTGACGAGAGTCTGCACAGACTGGTAAGAGAAATACAACAAGCTTTAGATAAGACTGTGTCTGTGTTTTGTGGTGTTATAGTAACCAAAGCGGCCAGCAGAAATAACACGTTTCAGGCTGTCTGTGTAGGCTGTGTAAATACTGTGTGCGTGCATATATATGTGTTAGTGAGTGACATATGTTTAGTGTGTACAGTGTGAAGGTTCCGCCCCCACGCTGCAAATCGAACGTCTACACTGTAGTTGTTATTCTGCTTTATCAGCATCTTCTAAAATCAGTGTGTTTGAGTACCTTCTCAGTTGGGGTGATCAGGTAAATGGCCTCCAACGAAGGGAGAGGCTCTCTTCGTTTATTAATATCTTCAACAACTGCAGAGATAAAAGCAGAAACAGCAGGTTAGTCATAGAAGCAGCTTCTCTGATATATTCATTAAAAAAAACGTTTGATTCATTTAAATAAAGTAAAGCAAAAGTCTTATGCCACTAGTATTTTCACCAACAAAAAAAAAACAACAAAAAAGGTTTTACGTTGGTTATTTCTGTCTGTTGTGGTAGCGTGTCAGTTGGAAATATTAGTTTACATTTCCAAACATTATTTTTGTCATTAACTGTAATAATGCAGTGAGATTATTGTCTGACAACAGCCAGAGCTCCACACGGAGATCTGATCATCATCAGTCAGTCTGAAGAAACAAACTGAGACAGACTCAATCCAGAAGAACTGTGGCAACATCTCCAAGATGCTTCAAGAAACCTACCTAGAAAGCTACCTGGAAAACTATGGGCAGGTGTACCCTGGAACAGAAGCTGTTTTACCAAATATTTATTTGATTTAGTTAATAGAAGTTCATTGATAAATTAAATCTATTTATGGCATTCTTTTTGAAAGCATCCTCATTTTTCAGCATTTTTACACAAGTGTCTAAAACTCTGAACAGTACTGGAGCTTTCCGGGTAGGTTTTTTTTTCTTCATCTTGGAGACGTTGCCAAGTTCTGTTACATCATGTGACTCCAGACAGACTGGGTGATGATCAGGTCTCTGTGTGGAGCACTGGCCCTGTCAGACTCCTTGTGCAGACAATAATCTCACTGCATTATTACAATTAATGACATAAATAATGTAAACTGATATTTCGCTACAGCAAAAGATAACTTAAAACCTTTTTTTTATGTTGGTGAAAATACTAGTGGCCTAAGACTTTTGCACAGTACTGTATATATACATATATATTAAAACTTAAAAGTCATTTTTTAAATATATATTGCCTAACCTATTGCTAACTTAAATTTAACATCTCATAGACGTACTGTATGTATTCTTCGTTTATGTTTATTTCCATCTGGCCACTATTTTCTATTATTTATATAATGGTTTGAGGTTTAGAGATCAGTTCTAAATCTGTTTATTTATTGTTTTTGCATCTCAGGAGCCATAGACGTCTTGCTAGCAGCAAAGGTGAACTTTTTACTTCATTTTGAGGTCAAAAACTGAGGATTGACTTACTAGTGATGCCCTCTGTCATGATATCAGTCATTTTGCAGCAAGAGGACAGCATCCTCATGCTGAGCTGGTCCACAATCAAAGCCTACAGTGAGCAAGAATAATGAGAGAGTCTCAGAAACCCACATTACTGCAACAGAAAGGTCTGCTGCTTATGCAGGCAGTGTAAAAACTGTTATTTATTAATATGGCCACAGAAATAAATGCGGTGTGATACAAGCAGAACACGATGGGTGAAATTGTTTGGGCTTAATTATTCACTCTGATTTCCTGTCTGCGGTTCGGGGACTCGATGAAAGATTAAAAACTGTGGTGCGGTGACATAAGGATAGAGTGGTTGCTATGGTGATGGGGTTACTGAGTTTGTCTTACCTTCCATTCTCCCTTCTTCTTCACCTTCTTGATGACATCATTCATAATCTCTGCAGGAAAAAGAGAAATGTTTATCAAACAGCTGATATTAGTGATTCATACACATTTCTGACTAGTCACATTCATGTTTAAACCACAAACACATGCAGTATTAATTATTAATATTTATTTATAAAAGTTTCAAATCACTTTTTTCTA
Organism: Enteromius trimaculatus; assembly: GCA_032361065.1. Taxonomy (NCBI): domain Eukaryota; kingdom Metazoa; phylum Chordata; class Actinopteri; order Cypriniformes; family Cyprinidae; genus Enteromius; species Enteromius trimaculatus. The sequence goes on along the minus strand of JAUMHP010000078.1, from coordinate 5,171,030 downwards.
TTTTAAAATGTCATTTTAATTTCCTGTGAAGCAAAGATGAATTGTCAGCATCATTCCTCCAGTTTTCAGCATCATGTGATCCTTTCAGAATTCATTTTTAATATGCACATTTGCTGCTCGAGAAACATTTCTTGTTCTTATCAGTTATTATCAGTGTTGTGCTGCATAATATTTTTATGGAAATGCCATTTATTTGAAAAGGATCTATTTTGCAACATTAGACATGTTGTTTCTGTCATATTTGTTCAATTTAATCGTCCTTGCTAAAAACAAAAGTGCTGTATGTATTTAAGCGTAAAATAGCAGCTGCCGTAATTGATTAGTTTGACTGTTTAGGGCTGCTCTAGATTCATCACAGGACATAAAATCATTAGGCAATTAAGAGCTGCATATGTGTCTGAGTCATACACAACGAAACACTGTATTATGTCTGACAGGAACCAGCTTGTGTGGCGATTTATAAATGATGTTAATAGCTACTGATGTGTAGGAGGCAGATAAATATCTCACACAGTCAGAAATATGAAGGTATTGGTCATGACACAATGTATATCTCTCTTCATCACTCCCTTTACCGTCACACACACCTGCTCCATTGCCATGCAAAGCCTCTGGCATTGTTGTGTGTGTGTGTATCTATCTATCCCAGTCACACCTGAGCCTGACTGTGCCCACTGGTCCTCTACTAAAATGGATTACCTCACTCTTCTTTTGGTATCTCTCTCTCTCTCTCTCTCTCTCTCTCTCTATTTTTTTGGCATCTGTTACATCAAAATTCATAGACTTGCCTCTCAATAAAAGGACATTCTCGCTGCTTAAAAAGAATCATATTCATGAACGCAGTTCATCTGGTCATGCAGGTAATTTTAACACAATAACCAGGAATGTAACTCCAGGGGGGCGAGACTGGCTGAGCTCCACCCAGCTGCTTCTTTAAAACATCACCCACCCAATCACAGAAATAAAGTCACAGCTGGAAATATAAAGTCGCAATTACAAGAAAAATGGAAAAATTGTGAGATTTAAAAGTCAAATTCTCAGTTATAAATTCACGAGTGCAAGATATAAAATCCCAACTGTAAGGATGTATAATTCCAATTGTGAGATATGGTAATAAATATATTTTAAAAAGTGTTGATTATGAGATATAATGTGGCTATTGTGAAATCTAAAGTCACACGTTCGGGACAAAATATGACAGTTGGGAGGTATAAAGCCAGATTGGCAGGAATAAAATGGCAGTTATGAGAAAAAAGCAGAAATTATAAAACAATTGTGAGATATAGTCCCAAGCAGATTGTAAAATATCACAATTATGAGAAAAAAAAAATGATAAAGTTAGTATTAAAAGTGGCAATTGTAAGGTGTAATATATAAATCACTCTCCTATATCTATGTTCAGTTATTTCACTTTAATAGCAGTGTAAATGACCTGTACATTAAAATAATTTGCTAAAATACTAATTTTATTTTTTTTTTATTTCATATGAGGCTGTGAGATATAGTCACAATTGTGTAAAAAGCATTGATTGTGACACATAATGACAAATATTTTAGCTAAAGTTTTTTGTAGGTGCTGTTCTTCCCTCATTATCTGCTCCACATAAAAATAAAAGCCATACTGCTCTATATGTACTGCTCTACATTCCCTGTAAAGTGCATTTGTCATAGATTGGGAAGCTGGGGCGCTATCAGATGTGAGACAGAGTAAGCGTTATATGGCAGCAAATTGAATCTGTTTATCTTCAGAATCTCCTTCTGTTCAGATGCCGTGATCGTGCTGCTTCAGACAATGTTAAATGAACATAGCCGATCGTTGAGAATTGAATCTATGTAGAATCTCTGCTCTGTGGTTGATCTCTCTGACTCTGATATAAGTAATCCCGTCATGCAGGGATTGGGCGGAGGCGACCATGTTTGTGTGTTGGGGCCAATATTAGCCTGATTGCAATGCTAGCCATCTGGTTGTAGTGTCAGAATAAAGGCGCTCAGGGTGATTTTGGTGGTTTTGACATTTGTGCCGGTGTAGTGATACAGAGTTAAGCTCCTCTGCGGATGAAAACATTGAATCCTGGCTGAATCCAGATGGATTATGGGTGTTTAAACACCAAGCATGAGATTAGCAGGCAGTTCAGCTAACAGGAGATTTAGCATTGATTCCAATAGCAATAAAAAAGCTAATCAAACTGAGAGTAAAGCGATCTATTAAAGCACTGAAAACATATTTGTCAAAATTCTGACATGTTAGTAAGGAGAAATCAAAAATGAATAAATAAAGTACTTCAGTGGAAAAAGCAAAGCCTCAGATACAAGCAAAAACCTACCAAAAAATGTGGGATGTTTCTTTTTGTAGCCAGCAGAATTCGGAGTAGCTTATATAATCAAATCCTCAGCAGAGCTTCATTAAGGTCTCATTTTAGTTTTTTTTTTTTTTTTTTTTTAACACAAAAGATGATGCTTTATATATATATATATATATATATATACGTTCTAGTGGTTGAGGAGAATGGGTTTTTTGATAGCTAAAGCCGATTTCCAGTGTGAATTATTTATTATTTATTCATAATTTAGTGTAAAATATATATAAATAAACAGTTCATTCACCAGTGTAGTTGGTACCAATAATTTATATTATAAATAAAGTATTTATATTATTTAAAAAAAAAAATATATATATATATATATATATATACATACATTTATGTTTTGCTTTTGCATTAAAAAAAATTCACTTACAGCAATTAACTAAAGTAAAATAAGTTTAAATTGAAGTATAAAAATTTCTAAAGATAAAACAAAAACAAATCTAAACTGAAATTCAAATAAAAACTGAAAATATAAGAAAGCTCATTTAAAATACTACAAATATGGTATATAAAATACCATTTACTAAATCTTATATAAACAGTATATAAATAAGAAAATGAAAATATATATATATATTTTAAAAATATTACGAATTACTATGTGGTATATTAAATATCAGGTACAGAATCTTATTTAGTATGAAAATAACACTAAAATGACACTGCCATTGACAGGGCTGTCAAAATTTTTGTGAATTATATAATTGTGTCTCTGAATCATAAAATACATTTTTAGAAATTCCATATCTTTTATTCTTATCCATTATTTCCTTGAATGAGTTCAATAAGCATCTATGCTTTGTGTGTCTTTGTGTTCTTCTACTACTACTTTTACTGAAAATAACACCAAGGGCACACACTTTCAGAGGTATACGCTGGGTCACGTCGTTCTCAGCTGTCTCCAGAGGACACTTCATCCAGTCACCTGACATCAGCACAACCCCCCACTGGCCTGAGTTCACATCCGACCATGTTCAGCTTCCAGGACTAAGGTAAAAACCATTTTACTGTACAAATGGGGGTTACTGATGCGAATGCGGGGAAAAATACAGGGAAGGACGAAATGAATGTCAAGCGGCCTCATCCAAGGCTTTTGCAATGTGCACAAAATCCCAATCAGTATGCGTTCGAAACACCATCAGCATGCTTCCATGCATTTTAGACATTCTTTTACAGGGACTTCTCGATGTATTGATTTAGCTTCCTCGCTGATGTGTAACCTTTTCAAGAGATGAATTCCTGCAGTGCAGTAGAAATCAACTGGATTAAATCATAGCACACACAGACGGCAGGCCAGGTCTCAGTTAATGAACTCCATTTATTTCTTTTCCTCCTCATATTGGGTAATAAAATGTATCGCAGTCTATCAGCTATTTGTCACTGCAGGTCAGATCGCCTGAATGCTGATTTCTCAAAAAGGTGCTGATAATGTGTTTGGGTTTCCCTGGTTTTGTAAAGTGACACTAATGCAAGATAATTATAATTCAATACAGTTAATTCAATATACAGTATGTGCAGTAAATTAAAGGTCCAAATAGGGTATAATATATGATCATCTGTACACTGCAGTTACATCGGAGTCAAACATTTACAGTTACATGGGTATAGTTTACCCAAAAATGAAAATTTGCTGAAAATGTTATCAACCACAGGTCATCCAAGAGTTTTGTCTTCATCAAAAAGAGATTTTGAGATATTTAGCATCACATTACTAGCTCACTTGATGGATCCTCTGCAGTGAATGGGTGCCGTCAGGATCTTGATGAGTCCAAACAGCTGATAAAATGCAAATGACATCATAATCCACCCAACTCAAGTCCATCATTGAACTTTTTGTGAAACGAAAACCTGAATGTTTGCATGCAAAAAACATTTGTGCATATTTCTCTCCTGATTCAGACAAGAGTGAGTGCAATATTAAGGATAAAGGACTCGTATTTGAACTATTGTTTTAACTAAATTCATTTGCAAACATGGAGATCTTTGTTAGTTAATGTACTATGTCAATGTGGGTCACTTGTGAAATATTGTGATGTATTTATCTGCTGTTTAGACTGGCGGCACCCATTCACTGCAGAGGATCCACTGGTGAAGAAGTGATGTAAGGTTTAATGTCATAACAATGGCAGTCTAAACGGAACTGGGAAGGAGCTATAATCATGTTGGCCAACAGCATACTAGGGTTTAAAAACGGTATCGTTCATTTGTATTAATTCGCCTTGTTCATGTCAGACTGATTTCTCCATCACTTCACAAAGAAGGTAAAGGACAGGGCAGATGCCCCCACAAGAGCAATTTATGCTACAACACTATTTCCGTCTCATGCTCTTTCACTTAAACGCTGAACTCTCTCCTGAGTACACCAGCTGGAGTCTCATCTCACTTCAGCTCTTCGCTCTTCATACTTAACCTTAATGTATATGTCTTAATTAATTAACTGTGGTTTCGTAAAAGTAGATGTTTGGTTAAACTAAGCTATATCTTGCAAAGATTGCTTTAGCAGGGAAGGACGTTTGAAACGATGCAATCACTGTGTTTGACTGCTGGTTATGTCTAGGCAATATATTGATTCACTCGTAATATACTCTTGATGACTTTGCTGGCTATTTCCAAAAGCAAGATTGTAAATGATGTTAATGTGTTTTAGCGATTGCATGCTTGATTATTACCTTAATTTCAGAAATTGTTCACGAAAAATGCCATTTAGAACATTTTTGAGTGATGAAATTTGTATGAAATTAGGTAGGGATGTACAGTATATCAGCCACATATTTGTGTCATTTGTTGAATATTGAACATTTAATTGAAATTAATAACATTTTGACTGTATTTTACATTGAAATGTACCAGCTATTTGTTCTCAATGACAGTTCCACTACTTAAAAAAATCACTCTTGTAGGCCATTTCAGAGCAAATACATAATAAGATAAATATTGCTGTCAAAATGCAATACCACTCAGATGCATTTCTGATCAGTGCAAAAAAAACTCATCGCTGCAGATTTAACCCTCCATATTCCCAGGCTCCCTCAGGGCACTCTCGTTTCATGACCCACTTTTATGCTTAGTCTCTCGGGATTTTTACAACCATTTACCTTAAAGAGACAGTCTGTGGTTTTTCTTATCCTTGTGGATCTGCTTTGATTTTCTGGCATGAAAACTAAACCGAGAAACAATTCAAGTTTTATGTTTTCTATTTATGTTGCATCACTTGGTTGCATCAGTGATCTTGGTGCTTTTCTCTTATTTTTCAGCCATGCTTTGCTATTAATATCTGCTGCGTAGGATTGCAAACAGAAACTGAATCATGGATTTCTTTTAGAGGAGTTTTATATTATTATATAGAGGCTTTTTGAAGAGAACTGGTGTTGTCGGAGCACCTCATCCATACTGCAGTGCGGTCTATGCGCATAGTGTCAGATCATGCCCCTGAGAAGGTGACTATGCAATATTGCCCTTGTGTAACAGACAGAAGATGCTCTGCTAAACCCCAACAAATGTCACAGAGTCCAAGGACAGAGCACACACACACTCACACACACATTGACTCGGATGCTGTCCTCCTGGTATAGAATTTCAGCATGCTGAGTCACTACTCAACACACCCGCTCAATGAATGCACAGAAGAGCTTTCTGTGGAAGGAAAAGTGATGCTGAAAAGACTTCATGCCAGGCATAATATTATAATTCAGACTGATCCTGACATGCCAATAATTATGATTGTAAATGAAACTATCATTCATGCCGGGCCCAATTTATTTAATATTTTTGTAGTGGATGGTGTGGATTTGTGCATGCTCATTTCTACTATATGTTATCTAAAAAAGTCATTTAACAACACCAATAAAGTTCATATTTAAGAACACCAATAAAATAAAAAAAATCTAAATTATTTATGTTTACATATTTTAAACTATAATTATGATCATTTATATAATATACATGAAGAAATATTATTTTAATATAATAGTATTTTAAACATATAAAATATATAAGGAATATAAAAAAATATGGTTGATCGAGATAAGAAAACAATATTACTGTAAATATATATATATATATATACATACATACATTTTTTATTATGACAAATAAAGTTTATAAGGCCAGTATTCAAATTCTACACTTTTGTCTGAATAAAGGAAAAATAAAATATAGATAAAGAATTTAAATTAATTTTGTGATATGATAAAATTATTTTAAATTAAATTGCATAAAGTCTTGTTGTTAAAAATTGTATACATTTTATTGATTTTTTTATGTTAATGTTAGTGTAAAAATATGTAAATTAACATGCACATAGATCCAAAGACGCAAACCGATAAATCTCTAATATGAACTAATAATGGATATGGTATTAATATAATGTAAATCCTTAACTGTAAATCATTTTATACAACAGGATATATTCACATATACACTGCTTTTTGTTTGGAAATCTGAAATTTGTTAGTTTCACACAAAATGTTTTCATTTCAGATTTCCATATCTGCATGTTTTCTATTTTACAGTACGTTTGTACTATACTGTAGTAGTCCGTTTTAGCTCTATTTTTGTCTCAACATCTTTTATCCCGAGGTCTGATTTATCTTTCCCAGAGCTCTCCAGTCAGGCTCATTTTCATAGGAAAGCGATAAACCCACTCTCAACGGGAGGAACTCTGGATAATGTATTCCAGGAGACTCAGCAGAGAGCTTGAACGAAACATTATCTTAATTCTTTACCGTTAACTTAAACATAAAAAGCATCCTAAACCAGATCATGCCGTAAATAACCACAAGGGAGAAATTATATAATTGCATGCTCGTGGCTGATCTAAATAGAAATCTATAATTCATTTCGACTTTTGGTACACTGTGCAGCCGCCTGCAGAGATTGGAGATGTTACACTGGTCTGTGCACCCTTGCACAAAGATAATGCAACACCCAAATGTCAGGGCGAGTGCAATCATGGATAATGACAGTGGTGCATTTCAGAAATGGAGACAGCCATGCGGGTGTACAGTAGACTAATAGTCAGCAGCGTCTTTAACACAGATCGCGGCTTGCCAGCATTGGTCTTTGGGATTAAAAATATAAGTCGCTGTCAGCAAACATCTAAAATAACTAGAATACAACAGAAGCCTCTGGTCGGACCTAAGATGGTTTGCCAGTCTAAGTTGGTTTATGAATAAATCTAAAGATGAACCTCGAGCTGGTTTAAACTGGTTTTCTCTGAATATGTAAGATCTAGTTTATATCGCTACTCCCTTTTTAATTTCACTCTGCCCTTCATTTAACCTCTCATCCTTTTTTCATCCACACTAGAATGAATCATCATTAACTGCTATTTTTATCCTGGTGTGTGTCTGGTCTATGTACTCCTTATACACGGTGTGAAGATATGGTTTGCTTGTGTACTGGACTGGAGGAGAAACCTTGATGAGTAGCTATCGAATGCAATTCTGAAACAATGAAGAGCCACAAACTGGATCCATACTCCCCAGCTCTGTTAATGGAAAACAATAAACAATGTCCATTGTTGCAGACGCTTCTTAATACATACCACGTTATAAACGCTGACGTGACAGGCATGGCGTTCTCTTTGAGCTTTAAAAGAGTTATAAATGTCCTCCGTTCAAGTGAAGCATGAATCACGCGCTTACAGTTTGCCGCAAGGCACATTGACTGTCCTCTCTTCCGTCGCCATACACAAGTGTGCACGACTCTCATCTCCGTTCAGCTGGTTATGTTAAAACATTGTCATCTATTGTCATATACCCCTCATATAGGCTTTATGTTTGTGGATGTAAACCTGAGATTCCCTCTAGGCGGTCTTTATGACTCGTATATTAATAAGAAATCTAGTGCTGTCAAACGACTAATCGCGATTTGTCGCATCAAGTTTTTGATTACATAATGTACATGTGTGTGTACTGTGTATATTTATTATGTATATATGAACACACATGCATGTGCGTATATGAAAATATATTGAATGTGTTTCTAAATACATACACATAATAAATATACACAGTGCACACATATATATTTTGGATGCAATGCATCTTTTGATAGTACTGATATCATGTGTCTTTCTGAATGCTGAATGTGTAATTTGGCTAAATCTGGTAAGTAGGGCATAGTATAAGCTCAATTCATGAAAATGTATCAACAAATAGGCAGGCTAACAAAAGAACTGGTTCATTCAGAGCTAGACTAATGCCGATGAAAGACCCTTTAGTCATTCACACGGATGCTGTCCATGTGTACTCATGATGTCCCCTTATATTACATCCTACAGCGCATATGCACAGCTCCCTGTCAATATTGCATACTTTAAAGGTAGAAACAAATCAAAATGGACAATGAGAATCTAATCAAAGACGCATTTGGCGAGTCTTCCGCTCATGGCTCAGCTCTCTATCTGACTGACCCTGTGTTTGATTTTTATTATTTGTACTGGATCTCATGTCCCTGGAGTAGACAGTGAAACCAACACACATACACCCACAGCACATCAAACCACAGGAAAACCAATCCATCATCCCGTGTGTGAGGAAGACAGAATCCAGCGCAGGTGTTCGGAGCATTTATGGCTTTTAATGATCAGGTTTCAGTCAATATTGATTATGTGCGCGAGCCTTTCATTTGGACTGGACATTGTTAGCATTTACACTATTATGTTGTATTTTCTGTGCTTTCAGTTTGGAGTTAGCATAAGGTGTTTCAGCAACATTAACTGCAATATTACAAACAGACTGAAAATGTTTAATGGGGTTGTGGTGAATGATGTGGGCAAAATATGAGCCTGTGACAAATAAGGGTGCCCAATATGGTGGAAAGGTTAAATATGTTTCAAAATATTTTTGTTTTATATTTTCTTTGATCATTTCAAACTAAATGTTACTTGTTTAAAAAGAATCATTATTTAAATATTTTACCACATTTGACCTGAACGAAATATTCCTATTCATAAAAGGTCAAAATATATTATTAATAAAATGTATGCATCCTTTTTGTTAATTTTTTTTGTAACATGACTACAAAATGACTTCTTGCATCCAAACTGACTTTGATTTGGTGGGCAAAAAGGTTTTATTAATAATAAATATTTTTTAATTGCTTTACTCGTCATTCATTATTATATTTTAAAAGCAATGTTACATGTAATTTTATAATAATTATAAATAATATATGCCAAACTACGCACATTTACTAGCATTTTCACCCATACATTTTTTATGAATTGCATTTTAATGCATTTACATCATTTTTTAATAAGATTACATTTTGAATCAAATTAAAAATTACTACTATACTTCAATTAAAAAGATATGTGCGTAAAATAGAGCCAATATATAAAATATAAGTGCCAATTTTATTTAACTGTATTAGGCTACTAATAAAATACTGTTAAAAAGCATTTCAAATGAATATACAAATAGGTGTTTGATCAAGTTCATATTTAAATTGCAAAGTATTTTTAGAATTTGTAAATGCAACGATTGAAGTGAGATAATTGGAGTATCCCCGTTTTACAAGAAAATACTATTTACTTGATCTTTCTCAATCGTTTGTAAATTCTCTAGTAATTTCTGATTGAAAATGCAGTGGCTAATGTCAAAGAGCGAGTCATATTTGTAATAATATATTTCATTGACGCTTTCAGAAGCTATTTTAAAACGTTTTTTCTCCATATCCTGCTGCATAAGCAAAATACATCTATAAAACAACCGCCATCAATCTGTCTGTACTAAACGCCATTCTGTCCGTGCACGCGCTCTCAGCTAGTATGCACTACACATGACAGATACAGCTACACCTCTGAGGGATGCGCATTTGGTGCTCTCGTTTTCCCTTATTCAACCGAACATGAACCACTCCGCCATTTAACGATCCATCTGGAGATGCGAGGCAGCTGCATTCACGCTGAAAGCACGGGCACTTCCTGGGCAGATCAGTTCACCAGCTGGAGCTTTACGCAATGGAATATAACGCACTGGTGATCAATCACAGGGGTGAGGCTTTGCCAAAACGCATATATTAAGCTCATCTCTAGAACTAGAAGATAGTGTTTGGCAAATATCCCCTTAATTCTATCCCCTTTACGCCAATAAATAACAAACCGAGCGAAATAAACCAAAAACGTAGAGGTCTGTCGACAGAACCCTGCGTAATTCCTCAAACGTCCGTGCAGAATAAGGGCGTTCCTGTGATAGAACATCTTTACACTGGTGCATCAAGCGTTTTTCGTGCTTGTCTGGTTCTCGTGGCATATATTAATACATTTATGCAACATACACTGAGAATAAAACCTATGAATGTCATGATGCACAATGCGCATCCGCAACATCCCGAGAGTAATGTCCTCCCCGTTCAGCACAATGGCAGGGAAACAACCAGCCACATCTAGGGGGGAACCGAAGGCTGAGGAACACTAATGACACATGTAACGGGAAGGTACCATAAAATAGCACGCACATATGGTTGAATATTAAACCTCAGTAGCCGAGGATTAACATTATGGTCTTACTTTCGCCAACGACCGCCTTTAATCCAATTGGTGCCATGATGCTCCTGAGTGTTCGCCCGTGTGCTGTGTCTTCTCCTCCCTCTCCTCCTCTTGCTGTCTCTGGCAGAGCGGTGCTGCGCACTCACAGCAGCTGACTGCGGAGATTCGTCACTGCGTAACCGCCCCTCCCTCACATGCGCTCGTGCTACCGGGCGCTGCGCGTGTGCCAAACGCTGAGCGCACAGACACGGAATCACAAGTGAATCTCTCCTTGATTCCACGCTGATTGTCCATGCCATGATCACTGGATTTTGTAAAACACTCCTCTGTTTATTGACTAAAAGAGCAGGTTGCTCAATTAGAGACGCAACTTTAATATTTTGCACTGAATTTTATTTTCACTGACTACCAAGCGTCAAATTAAAAACACAACTTATTATAATACGAATAAAAATAAATAAAATAAAGATACTTTATTTTAAATTTTACTTTTGTCATGTAGCCTACTACTAACGTACAGTATCATATGTGTGATCATATTCCTGGCTCGAGTGCAGCATTTAGTCGTTTTGACCGCGCGAGGGCGATACACGTCTACTAAACGTATTTTTTATACATCAGGTCTAAGGCCTAATATAAAATTATTACATAAACAGTCATCTTTTGACAGTTCTGTTTTTTTCCGCACATAGAACTATAATATTACAATTACATTTTTCATTTATAAATTAGCCTACATTATTTCAACCAGTTTATGTTTTTATAAAATATCATTATAATTTAGTTAACTTAGTTTTTTAGAAAATCACATTAAAATCATAAGCTATTATTAGATTAATGTCAAAATAGTTTTGTAATTTATTTATATTAAAACTACATTTTAGGAATATATTCTTATTAAATATAATTGTAAATGTTTTATGAAATTATATTGCATCTGTCTGTCATGTAAAACTATAAAACTTTTATTTATTATTATATTATTTTATAAAAGTCTCTTTTTAATATTTGCATTTAGCATTATTTATTTTTCAGGAAATTACATTTAAATTCTCTCTCTCTTGTGTTTTATTTCTTTAAAAAAATATATTTATATCATATATACAATGCTTCAAGGTTTGCATTTCTGGAGAAGATATGATCTTTTGTAATTTAGTTTCAAATGCCTGTTTACTGAACGGCATTAGCAAACTCTATAATTCTTTAAGTATGAAAAATATAAATTGATTAGGTTACTTCATTTCTTCAAGAAAATAATAATTACTTTATTTAAGATTTCAAATAGATAAAAAACAAATACATCAACATAAGCCTATCGCATAACAAAAGTTAATCCCTGATCATATCAGACTCTCTAAAATCAAATACAACAGTAGGTTTGTTGTGAAGTTGGGTGTGTCAGGCGGTGTAAACCACACCCTCTGAATGTCACTCATTTGACTGGAGTTTAAATGAGCCTTGTTTCTCTCGCAGAGGGCGTCACGCGCAGGCAGACAGTGGAGTCACGTCAATGCAAAATGAACACAACGCTCTGAAGTTACCCGGAATGCTTTATTTGGAAGACTCAAAAGACGCATTTCTGTAGTGTTTCCTACGTTTCATATCTAAAGGAACTTTCTTCGGTGTCTGTGACTGTCATTTCAATCGCCACCATGGGTGATGTGATTTCTACCAACCTGGACGAGGGCAAACGGGAGATGATTACAGGTAAAACGCGTTTGTGTTACTTTTCAAAGGAAGAAGTCATTATCTGTACAACAGAGCAAGCGTGCTTTAAACGAAGACCGTTTAAGAGATGGGTTTGGTTAACACCAGCTACAAATCTTCAAGAGGTTTTTAGGAGACGCGCGTGCACACCGAAGACGCCTTCTCGCGCTCAAAAACACTGTAACGTTAAGTTAACGCAGGGCAAGAGATGCATTTTTCTCATCTTTTTCCCCGGCTGTCATTTCGTAACTTTCTTTCTAACTGTATTTTATGTTCCAGGGAAAGAAACGGGTTTATACAAGTTCACGAGGTTTGAGTAAATCACAACAAATGTATTTGACGCGCGGACTGAAAACGCGACGCAGCAGACGCTCGCATGTGTTCAATAACCATCAATTAAAACTAGCTCGTAAGTACACAGATGCGGGGTTAAGGCAGGCAACAACATTGAGTAATAGGTTTTGTGCTAAACATATTTTTGATATTGCTAATCCGGTTTTGAATTTGTTTTTCCACTGTACTTTTTTTTTTTTCAAGTGTCCTTGGTATTTTTAATAGTAGGCTTACTTTTGTGTCCACAAATTATATTTTCTACTCTAATGGTAAAGTTTCCTTTCACTGTGTGCCCATGAAGTGCCCATGAAGTCTACTAAGTATTTTTGCTGCTTCCTGTAGTTATGCTTGCTCTGGTTTGGAGAACTGGCTATATCCTCTACCTGTAAATACACCCATAATAGCTATAAATTAGTTCCTCTCCTAAACATGATTAGAAATAACCACATGCTTTTGCAATTAAAAATTTAAGGGGTGTACTCCGCAATGATGTTTGCAGCATTCGCTTTTGGAGTTTTCCTAGAGACTAACAGGAACATTTCATAGCTATTCAGAGCGACCAACCTGACACGTGGGAAACGAAATGTTACCAGTCCATAATTTGTGATGTCAGTAGTGGTAATTGTGTTTTGGATCTGCTTCTTGTCTTTTCCCTCATGTCAATCATAGAAGGTATGTCTGGATGAAAACCAACTTGATAAATATAACCTCAGTGTTCATTTGGAACAACCTTCGGTTGTGGAAAACTGTTGAAAAACCAGTTTAGGTGAAACGAGCGTAGTGTGAGATAATTTCCTAACGTTATTATGGAAGAACAAAAGCTCTTTTGGCTGTGACTGGAAATTTTGGATCACCGCAAACCTGTATGTACGCACACACACACACACACACACGCTTAGAACAAGTCAGGACTGGTTAAGAAGTATAGGTTTCATTGTAAGTTTGAAGTACCAGTCCGGATCTTTTACTGATGATAGGCTTGAGTCACTTGGTGAGCTGGCACTTGATGAAGTGATCGTGACGTTTTGAGCTCGTTTCAGAGAAATATTAAATTTCTGTGAGGTGAATGCAGGTGGATCTGTGTTCTGATGTCATAAAATGCTGACTGTGTCTCCTGACTCAGCCCTTTTGAAATACCGCCATTGTTTAGTAATGAACTGTGGGAAGATGTTTGGTCTTCACGAGAGAAGGCCGCCCTCATAGACTCTCCCTTCATGAAGCTAAAGCAGCTATAAAGATGTTTGTTGAAGATGGACAGGAGGTCAGGAGGTTGAAGGGAGGTTTGAACAGGACATTCCTCTTGGGATCTCTAGACCTCCCCTGTGAACTATTTGACTAATAGGGCTGGATGTTTTCAGAAAGAGTGAGAGCAAGTATGAACATGTCTTGAAGTAATGGGGAAGATCTTCTCGAGGTGTCATCATGCTCTCTGACTTTTGTTTTATCTGTCTCCCCCATATCTTTCCCTCCCTCCCTTCCTCAGTTCCATACACGGTGAAGGGTTCATGTGGGAGGGGATGTTTGTTAGCTTTTGGTCTTTAACAGTCTCTATGGTCAATGGATAGATAGCTTTGACTTGTAGAAGTCAACTTTTTAAACGTGTCACAAAGGTAAAATAATCTAACTGGCAGGTAAAGTTTTGTTGACTTCTGTAGACCAAAATTATATTATAACATGAATAAGTGGAAAGTGTAACTATTATTGAATATTTATTTTTTTTACATGCAGTACTGTACTGGTAGGGTTAAGTACTGCTTTATTTAATTTAGGCCCGGTTTCACAAACGGTGGTTAGCTTAATCCAGGACAAGGCATTAGATAAATTAAGATATTTAAGCAACTTTTACAAAAATGCCTTTATAAGAAAGTATTACAGTTGTGCATCTTAACACAGAACAATGACACTGACATGTTTTTAGATATGTCAGAGCAAGATATTTTCATCTGAGACAGCTCAAACATGCAATTTAGTCTGGGACTAGCTTAAGCCTTGTTTGTGAAACTGGGGGATAATGTATTACATATTAATATTTAGTTATTTTATATAGTTTACTCCTAGTTAATTATTTACCTGGGGGTCCAAGACTGAAAAGCCCTGCTCTTATGTGTTTTAACATGCTCCAAGTGAAACCCATCTTAAGATGTGACGAGTGACGTGATGTGTGGTGTTCACAGTAGCATTACGTTTCAAGGTTTATGTTGATAAGACGTTTTCCAGCGAATCTTCGGCAGCACCTGTTCCTCCTGCGCCAACTGAGTGTCTAGAAACGCTCTCTGCAAATATACATGTGAATGAATACTGTGGAATAGAGTCAACACTGAGCCAAAGCAAACTGAGTCTACAAGTTATTCTAGTTTAGTACAATAGTGGATCTGCAAGAGAACAGTCTGCCCTCACAGACGCACCGACTGCTACAAACACAACAACATGCTTTTCATTCAGATGTCCTGTAACAAGAAGCTTCTAATCTGATGGAGTGCTTGAGAAATGAGGTGTAAGTGAAGGGATTCCTTCCTGTGGAGACCTTCTGTAGGCCATGGTACAGTAAACCTGAATACCCGGAAGGCCTTGTGTGCTTAGAGTGCTGTACTGTAACTTCAGCTGACATCAGATGTGGCCCTTCTTCCTTTTTCCGTTCCTGTCAGGTTGTTCCTTCCTGTTTTTCGTGGAAATATGTCCTTTCACATACCTTCAAACATGTTGTGCCAACGTCATCAGCATCCGAACACTAAAGCTCTCATCCTGTTAATATTAAATGCCAAGGAAATGCTTTAAAACTATACCACTACGCTTTGAATGTGGCATTCAAATGCGATGGCTTTTAATCATGCATCACTTTTTCCATTTATTGGCCTCTTTATATAAGCAAATTCATCTTAATAGCACCATCTTCTTTTCATAAAGCTGCGATAAGCCTGCAGGCTCGGGTCTTTTCATTTTTAATGTTTATTTTCGTTCTGTGTCCATGTGTTTCCATACTTGACTGTTTTTGCAACTGTTTCTCTCTTTATCAGGAATTCCCGTTTATTGTTGGTCTCCTATTGTGTTGTAACCCTATTGAATTTCATGATCAGCATTTTCACAGATAAGATATATTTCATTACAGCCGTTATAGTGGCATAATATAATGCACAGAAGATCGCACAAAATGACTTAAAAATCATAGTGTTATTATATTATATATATATAACTAATATGGTAATGTATTAAATTATTTTATTATTTCTAAAATTATTAATTTATTTAAATGATTAAATTACTTAAATGCATTTAAGATTATTTTTATTAATAATATAAATGTTCTAATTTTCATTTTTATTAATACTATATGTTATTACAATATTTTAGTACTATATTAGACTTTGAAGCATGCTGACTTTTATATCTGAATAAATTTCAGTCTTTTGTGGTTTAATAATTGCATATTTCAGTACATTGGTGATTCCAATTTGAATTCTTTCAAACCCACTCTCACAGACAAGGGCTAATGATGTGGGTTTGACAGTGGAGTCTCACTTGTTGTATTTAACCCTCTAGTTTAGTCAACTAAAAATCTTTAAGTTACAGCTCTGTTTTGTTTGGTGCTGTAAAAGGCTCTGGTTTCCTCTGTGTTTGCATTTTTGATCTCTTACCTAAGTGCTTTTTTTATGCAATTCTCAACTAAAAGGCTAAAACTAAACCGATTTATAATGTTTTGTGATAGCGATTAATGTTTATACTGCACTTTGACCTAAAGTAACCTCTAGCAAATGCAACCTGCAATTTGCAGTGTACTCTGCAGCTGTAAAGTAATAATTTCTTCCCTTGCTTGCGGTGCTTCTTTAAATCTAACATTCCTGTATCTCTGTTCCAACTTAGCCCGCACCAGCGCTGTGATGGTAGAGTTTGGGAGGTTTTACGAGCAGCAGTACGCTGTGGCTTTGTTCAACAGCGTACGCTATGAGATCGAAGGAGGAGGGAATACCCAGACACAACTGCTACATAGAAAGGTAAAGCCCTCTATATTTCACCTCTTTCTGTCCAGTCATGTAGATCCCAGAGGGATGGGGAGAGATTGTCAAAGAATGGAAAAATAATGGCAAAGATTAATGCCCACTCCAGGTTCAAATGAGATCAGAAGTAAGCCTTCCTGCCTCGGTTTGTCTTTTTTGTTTCTTTTTTTTTTTTTCCTCCTCTCTGCCTTTGGCTCTGCTGTACTGTTTCCTTCATTTTGAAGGCTCTGTGGTTGTGCTTATCGGTATGAAGTCAGCGAAGAGGAAGTGGAGCAGATTTCACAAAAGTTAAATAATTGTAACAAAGGCCTCAATAGCATATACACACACAAAGACTTCAGACACCATTCCACTGACTGTAGCATCAAAGAATCTTGGGTAGACCTTGCTTTCTAATGCCCTTTTTCACCAGAATTATGCCAGCCCACATTTCCATGGAGTCTTAATGATGATG
The DNA here is from genome assembly GCA_032361065.1 of Enteromius trimaculatus. Classification (NCBI taxonomy): domain Eukaryota; kingdom Metazoa; phylum Chordata; class Actinopteri; order Cypriniformes; family Cyprinidae; genus Enteromius; species Enteromius trimaculatus. The sequence continues at coordinate 5,153,684 of JAUMHP010000078.1, read as the reverse complement.
TAACCGACAACATAACCTGCCCACAGATGAACTTACTGCCTTTGATTACGAGTCTTGCTTATGGAATTTGTGTTGATGCAACTGCCCAACGCATATAATTAATAGCAAACAATTGATTTAACCTTGTTTATGTTTTAGACATTTAAGTGGCTGGAGCTGCTGTCCAGTGCATGGGAACTTTGTGTCCATCAACTGAATGTGCATCGCCCCGGGTGTTCCCAGTTTAGACTTCGATTATAATAGGAATGATCTACTTGGTTTTGCCAGACTAAGTTGTTGTTGTTTTGAAAACATTCCACCCCCTGTCCTTTGATATTAATTGTTTCTGGGTTGAGACAAGCATGCCTAAGGAGCTGAAACCAGCTTTTCTGCAGTGGAAAAATGTCAAACAGTCAAAATCAGTCACTAACACATTGCTGGCTGAAATGGTTTGATTGCATTAGGTTTGAGGGATCTTGGTTTTCTCAATGGAATGTTAAAAACTCAGCCTTCACCTGCAAACACTCTCCTTATATATTAGTCTCCAAACTCCCTTGGCCTCCCCAATTATCAATTGTCCATAAAATAATTTGATCTCTGCTCAACACAGAAATCTACGCTTGTGCACTCTTATATTTGAAGCTCCTCGGATGTTGTGAGCCAGGACAGCCGGACTTAATAGAAAATATCTATCTGTATTTATTTGTATGTAGTTTCATGTGCACCCACCAGTGGTAAATTCAGCATTCATTAACCGAAAGCAGTGGTTTTGATTGTAGACATAACACAAGCTTGAATGTCTTTTATGTACCAGTTGCTCCACCCCATTCCTTATTTTTGGCTAAATCACTCAGAACTATGTTATGTAAACACGTCTCGAGCTGGCCTTTTGTTATTTCAGACCTCTGGGAGTTTTTCACATTGATCTTCTAAACACCGTTCATTGTTTGTTTAGTCATGCTTTCATCTAGTAAAATGATTTTGATTTGCATTCATTGAAAATGCGTTTGTTCCCACTACAGGACCCTCTGAAGAACAAGTCCATCTTCTCTGGAGGTTTGTTTCAGTATCTGGAAGAGAGCAAGAAATGGAGGAGCCGCTTTTTGTATGTGGGCGACTCCTACAACATCAGCTTGTATGAGAGCAAAGCGGTGAGTGTAAACTGCTGAGCGTCTTTGTTTGTGTTTTTTTTCCTCTCCCTGACTTTGACCACAAACATGCCCAGCTCAGATAATTAAATGTAAACAAAAGAAAAATGGTCTGAATGTTAATCTTGCATTACTGGGCCTAAAGTGAATGTGTGCTACTGTTAGCGGACATTTATGTCACTTTACAAGCAGAGTGATTCTGAGCTATCTGTTTACTCTACAGGCACATGATCGAGGTCTCCACTCCAAAGGGGTCATTAACTGTGCCGGGTACAGAGCCCTGACCTCCATGGAGGAATACCTGGGGCTGCTCAACACTAGCCTGAGTGGTGAGAAATTTCCTTTTGCTTTATCCTATAGTACAAAAAATAAATAAATATATATTACTTTTATTTCAAATTAATTGTAATTCAAATTTCAGTTTGTTTTTGTTTTATTCATTTATTTGAATATATTATTAATAAGAGTTCTTATTTAATCACATAATAAAATTATATGTGTGTAATTTTTTTTTTTTTTGGTCTAGAATAGACAGGATACATGTGGGATGAGTTCTTTTAATACTCCATATACAGTGTTATATAATCTATTACGTTTAATTAGTGTAATTTAAATAAATTATAATAATTTTCTTGCATTGTGTCATGTCTCATTTTAGATACAAAGGCCAAAGCTGCCAGTGCCCCCTATCTGAAATGTCCCACACAGTTTCCTATCATCCTGTGGCATCCATACGCCCGCCATCAGTACTTTTGTGTCATGACAGAGAAAGAGCAAAAGAAGTGGCACGCCGTCTTCCAGGACTGTGTGAGACACAGCAACAATGGTGAGTCGTGGTCACCAACAAACGCAGTGATTGATTGAGTCTTATCTACTTCATCTAAGTGCACAAACAAGTTGTCATGTCAACTACTATCCAAAATAACCTCAAAATGAATCTCCATTCCAGAGCATTTGCTGCATAATTGTTTTTTTCTGACCTGCGTCACAGTGAAAGATCAATTACCAGTGAGATTTGACCTGCACAACATTTATCTTTCCTCCCCGTCACTCAAAACATTGTCTGTAGAGCATTTCTAACTAAATATGCTCAGAAATATCTGCATGCCATGGTAAAAATTCATAGTATTACATTACCTTCAACTCCACCCTCACAAATCACCTGTCTTCTGGCTTATCGTCATATTTCAAATCACACAGCAGGGTGTGTGTCTGTGACTCTGTTTGTGAGGGGAAGAAGTGTTAGTGCCACAGATTGAAGTGTTGAATGCTTTTGAAATTACTTTAAGGTGTGGAGGATGTTCCTTTTGTTATTTTAACTGATGCTAAATATCTTATGCAAGAACAGTGAACTTTTAGTGCTCTTTGTTTGACTTTTTTTATTATTTTTTTTTTATTTACCACATTATTAGAATGTATTGATATTATCTTTTAGAAATATCTATGTGGAAATCAATTTTAATAAATAGTAGTATTTTCTTTTTACTGTTAATTTACTGTTCTAATTACAATAATTATATAAATGTACTAAAATAATTAGTAAAAATAATCCGTTAATCAGGACCTTTCCTGATTGCCCCACCCCTTCCTGTCTCCTCTACACTGTCTTATCGTAATAAAAGCCCCAAAATTACTGCAGTTGAAATGAAAAAAAAAATCTTTTGAAGAATGTTGCAGTATACAGACATTGACAAACCAATAAAAAGAGGTATAGTATTTATTGGCAGATATAAGAATTGCACAACTTGCAGAGCAGCATAGCTCCAACATGTTGCCAGAAGTTGACTGCTAACTGAACATCTTCTGTTTAGTTAGCATGTTGGCAACACCTTCCCATAATACCTAGGGGCACTCTCAGTTAGTCTTGTCAAGGCATGACAGCAGATTACTAGTTTTGTGGATAACGACGCAAGACAATTTACGCAGATATATAACATGAAATACCTTAGGGGTCTGTCTGATAAACAGTAAAGCTATATCACTCACGGCCTAACCTGAAAAGCCATATAATCATAAATGCTCTTTAAACCCCCAACCCCTGCTCACCCATCCAATTCCTTCTCACTTTTCCACTTTGAGGAAATCCCGACCTCTCTCTTACTGCAGTCAGAAATTGATTTTTTTTTTAAAGGTGTTTCTTCAAGGCACTCATTAGCCAGGGTCTGCATGCTGATTTAGCTGCACAAACTGTGCTAACTATTTGACCAAAAGCTAAAGGTTAAGGTGAATAGAAACATCTTGGTTTTATTTCCCAAATGCTTATGCTTCTGGTGTTATTTTGACTTCTTATTATTAGTGTGCTGTTGGCAAGATTTGGAAGGAAAACTGAACTGCTTATAAAAACGTAAATAGCCGTTTCACTGTTGGTTTATATCCATTTCATATTCATAAGCCATACGCAAACTTGTCGCTTTTCGGCGACAATCGCCGTTTTCATTGTCAATTGGGTCATTCACGTGAATCGTGTACAACCGGAGAGGTTTTTTTTTTAGGGAGAGGGGGTGTCAATCTGGGCCAATCGGAATCTCAACTGAGCTCGCGCCTGTCAAGAGAGGGAGGTGTATGGCAGCAAATCTATGCCATAAATAATAATCATAACTGATGCCGGGGTGCGCGGTAAATCATATCCGCGAGAGGAAAACAGATCTACACGCGAGGAAACGGGAGCTCGCAAGCTCATTTCAAACTCTCGCACGTGCCTGACATCTGCGAGCAATACAAGCACTCGTGCGCGATGATTCCTGCGCTCGACCTTCTCTCACCTGACCGCGCGAACACTTTTAATTTTTGTTAGTCGTGGAGCGGGGCTTGATGTTTTAGTTGTAATCTCAAATATCATTGGTTATTCCCATTTTCCGAAAGTCAGTATTGGATGCCTGTTATAAGATGATTCATTCACTTCACTTGAGACATGGCATTGGATCATATGTTAGTTATTGTTTCACTGAGGTAAATGTTGACTTTCACAAGACGTCGTAAAGAGGAATTGTTGTTCCTCAATTCATTTCGCATATTGATTTAAAATGAACATATAACAAATAACTTTGTCAGATCAATATGTACAGCAAACATCCTGAGAGCTCTAGCTTACCTCCAGGCTTTTTAAGCTCCTGAAGGTGAAGTACAGCGCCTGGCTTGGTACAAGCCCAAAAAAGTCACAAGTGCTAGAAGTTGCATACGTAGGGCCTGGATTCTGTAAAATAATAAGTTGCAAAATACTATTCCTGTGCATGTTCAGCATCTCTCTTTTGAATGAGTGGCACAGAAGTGCTGCTTCATTTACTACACAAATACTGAAGCGTTCGTGATGCTTGTGCTGATTTTACCCTCGGCCGCCTTAATAGATGAGCACATGAACAATCTCTAGACCTACTCGGAGAGACGCTTCATTTAGCATTTTACCATTTCATCATATCACATACAATCATGTTAACCCGAAACTTTATTTTGACGGGTTGGTGTGAAGTTTTAAGTAACTGTGACAGAAATATATTACTTAATGTAATGATAGTACTACTGATAATAATAATAATGATAATGATAATATTTAAACAATATTTTCAAAGGAATATATACTACAAAAATATTTACCAGAATAAATTCAACTGGAAAATGTAAATGCACTGCTAAATTTGTTATTTATATAAATAACAAATTTAGCAGTGCATTTACATTTTCCATTTAAATTTAATTAAACCATTAAAATGGAATCCCAGACATTAATGGAAGATTACATTTTTGTAAAATTATTTTAGGGAAAAACAAAAAATGTTATGTTGCCTTTAATGTAATTTTTAATAAACTAGTGTTAAATAAGTTTTGTGTTTCAAGTAATTAGACATGCTTTTTGTAAAATAACATTTAATTAAACTAAAGAGTATAAATCCAGACAAATTAAAATGGAATTCGGGAAAAAAAATGGAATTTGTCAAAATAGCATGCGTTTAATAGGGCCCTACATGGAGAATATAATTTGCCTTTGAGGCATCAAGGAAGGGCTCTGCAAAATCCCTGAGACCTGCCTGAAGCCGAGGCCAGAGATGACTTCAGGTAGTAGCACTGCATACGTGAGAACACAGCTCTGTGTTTTTGCTAGAGGGTTACCAGAGGGCAGGGATCAACCACATGCAAAACTGTGGGATTACAGCAGGTGCTCAAAGTGCTTGGGTTTTATTACAGCATTGGAAAGAAATCAAGATGAGTTATACACAAAGGCCTTTCTAAGAGCCTAAGATAAACAAACCACAGATGAGTGCTATTTTAAGCTGTTTGAGTTTGAACTCGCTCTGTTTATGAACTCAATGCATCTTTTAATTGATTTGTCTAGCCTTCAGGGAAGGGACTAAACTATTGGAGAGTTTTAAACTTTGGGGATTAAATAAAAATGTTGCATTCTGAACATTTTTGTTCATCTAGTAACTGTATTCTAGTCATTGTTCTGACAGCCTGTGGTGGTGGTAAGTTATTTGTTTTGTTGTAGCCATACCTGTCTCATTGGCAACTGGGACACTTGGTAATCAATCATATCACACCCATTATGACATCATAGTGTGGTATCCAATGGCAGAAAGGGAAAAACAGGTTTTAAAATTAAAGTAGAGATGAATGTCAGTGTCATATATATAGAATTGTGGACACTGTTGACAGTTGCAATACACAATCCAACACAATGATTACAGTTCAACTGAAATTTAATATCAGCCTTTGCGCTAAGTAATAGACTCACTGTGACCGTCTATCTGGAAAAAACCCACATGTGTACCTGAATAGCAGTAACTGTTCTTATTATTTATTTCAATATTTTTTTTCTCTCTCTTAAGGCGAGACACTACAGGCAAAAACATCGTTTTTTTATGCGGTGGTCAATTTTGAGATTTTGGGCTAGTTTAGTC